>JAQFYC010002214.1:0-27370 GCA_034694165.1 Tomocerus mixtus
TGTCAAACTCAAGGCCTCAATGAAACGGAAATTAATGCCAAAAATCTATTTATGTAAATGAGGTCAGTATTTCATCCCATTCGAACTATTTTTCACCTATTATTGTATATAAACATAACAATTGCTACTTTGCAAATATTTTGAAAGCATTCCACAATATTTAAAAGCATCTCAAAAATACGTACTTTGTCATGTGTTTTCCTTAATTTGCTACTTTATTTATTTGCCAAAAAATAACGAATCACACTAACCAGCCCACAAAATATTATTTTCTAAGAAATAGTAATAAAAATGTTAATATTACTAACTAATATTTTGTTAGGCAACATTTTATCATTAAGCTTTTAAACGTAGGTGGCTAATTTCATTATGAAAAATAGGAAAACGTTATCTTTAATACAAGTTGCGGTAAAATAAATGTATTTATATTTTGTGGTCATTTATTTGCCAAATTACTGACATACATTGACAAAGTAAATATTTTAGGGGTGCATTTAAATATAACTCTTTAGCAATTACTACTACATATTGAAGAAAAATATTTCTTTCTTCTGAGAATGCTTTGTTTGATTTCACAGGGAAATGGAATGAAAAAGAAAAATAGGAAGTAGCCCATCCTATAGTGTTAGAAATATTGTAAAGTAATTTTGAAATCCACCTGTAGCAACAGCAAAGGGGTCTCATGGCATGGCATATTTATCTTGAGTGGAAATAAATACATAGCTAAACGGCTAAACTAAAGAACTGAGATAGAAAGCCACTAAAGATGTAATAATGTGAAAACAATAATAGAAAGTCTTCTATTTACTATAGGACTAAGTTTGTGGGAATGTGAATTGATGTGGATTGAATAGAGAAAGTGAACTAACAGAAACTCGAATCATGATCGACACGGCAATAACACCGTTAGGTTTCAGTTGTGCATCCGACAAGTTGGCGTACAGTTCCACGTTGAACCCATAAAGCTGCAGCTGTAAAAACAATAAAGTTGAATTTCATTTACAAGTTTTAGGGATGAGAGAGACAAGGGAAAGTCAAGCAAGGCAGGAGAAAGCAGAGAGAAGGAAGGAAGTAGAGGATGGATAAAGAAACTCAAAATATCTCTCCCTCAAACCAAGTTGATTTGAGTTAACTTGACTGATGTGATCTGATAGTAGCTAATAAAAGTGAAACGAAACCAAGTCAACGAAAAGTTAAGTGAAAGTTAAGTATTTGTCATATAACCTTGCTTTCTCTACCATTTCTCTCTTTTTGCTTTCTCTTTTATCTAGGATTTTGTTATTCATTTACTTATACTTTGTTAAATAGATATATAAATATATTTAATATGTAAATATATAGTTGCTGGTCTACCTCATATACATACTAATTATTTACTATATTACTAGAGAAACCTAGAAATGTCATTATTTACTTAAGTAAGAATGTTTTAATTCAGAATACGTACTGGGTATATAAACAGCTTTACAGTAAATTCGGACATTATCTTTTCTTTCCTCAAAATGAGCAAGAAGGGGGAAGAAAATTATACGAATGCGAAAGTGGAGCAGAAAATATCAAAGCTATTTACGAGCTATTATTTTATATTCTTATAAGCAAATACTATGTAGATTCCTAAGCACAATGTAATTTTGTCGTACTGTACAATTAATTTTCTTGTGTATTTTTTGAAATATACGTTTTAGTTTCCTCCTGTGCGTGCAGAACGAGTGTATGGACGCAGTCAGTGGAATTTATTTCAAAAATATGAATTGGCGAGTTCCTCGTCTCCCGTGAGGACCTCGAACTAATTTACTGGAAAATTCTGTGCCGTTCATCGTGTATTTTCAGGGGGAGAGTCACTGAACGCTTTCCTCTTCATTTACTTCCTGGACTCGTCTGAAGATCATTCAACCTAACGATAAGCTATCCTCATCCTCAACCTCAACCTCCATCTTTTCTGTTTATCTATCTCTATATGTTATTTATTATAGCAGAGCTATATGCTTATGAGTAGTATGCTACTTGTATCGATATCTTTCCTTTTACTGATACATCTATTGAAATATTTCTATTATATATTATATACTGATACTTCTATCTGTAGTAATCGAAAAGAAGGTCAGAGATAGTAATTTTTTGTTCACAACTTTAGAGTGGATTTATGAGAGGAAAATATGAAGGAAACTGCAATTAAATAAAATTTTGTAATACGTGGACATTAGTTGTATTTAGTAAAAGATTTAAAGTTTAGGTACCTCAGCTGGGAAAGCAAGACCCTGAACCAGATGCTCGGATCCAATCATGTCTTCAGGTCCGTAGTGAATGTACAATTCTTCGAATTGATATCTGTATGTCATAGGTCCTCCTGAAATATTCACTCGGTGACTCCCCTTCTCCGCTGTGAAAACCACCGTCTGACCTGTATTCCGAAGTGTACCGCTTATCTGCATTCAAAAAACAAAAATTCCTCTGTATTTTCACGACAATAAATACCAATCTACTTTTAATTAGAGTATTTTAATAAAAACTGTCCAAATTGTTTAACTGCAAAATTAAAATATATTCTTGCTAAGGATATACACTTACAATATTAAAAAGGATATATATATATACGGATCATAAAAGATGTGTTATACATAGCATAATGTAGTATAGAGAGAAAATGTTTGTCAACACATGTTGAATAGACTACACTTCAACTTTGACATCTAAAGCTAATTAGTGCTAGATGGTTTACCAATAATTCAGGTATATGTACATAAGAACACGATTGTTTTAACGAGGCAGTAATCCTTTTTGCAAATAGACCTACAAACGTAGACTAGGTAAAATAACATTATATCTGTAGAAAGGAAATTTCCTGGATGTCATGTAACCGACGAAGGATGTCAAAGACGAGTGGATGGAGTGGGAGGGTAGGCGTCGGATTTTTTGAGTCTACTTAATAAGCCGATGATATAAGTGGAACGGAAATCCATAGAAAGTATGAAAATGAATATAAACACGATAATGGTAATTAGCCCATTCATCTCATTTAAAAACTAAAGCATATTTCAAATTCTGAATATAAGGAATTCAAAAAATAATAAGCGTGGCGTATATAAGTAGACAAACAAGTAACCAACATTATAAAATAAAAGCTTGTTTCAATTTCACCATACCATAGCCAAGCCAAGTTATTTCTTGAATAACAATTTTGCAATATAATTTCCTTGCTATTTGTGTCACTAATACGTGGACAGAATTAAAATATTAATTATAATTATTGCTACATATTTAAATAAACATATTTTATTTTTTATTGTAATTATATCGTAATTGTACTATTGACTTTTTCATAAACCATAAAGTATAAATAACGGAGAAACCGGCTTACTAAAGTTGCACAATAAAATATCGTAAATCAAAGTACATCCGCATTTGCAGTATATTCATTTATACTACGCACCGGAACCTATTCTCTACACACAACACTGACACGATGATGCAAGTAAAGTAGCCAATAGTTTATTGTTGTACACAAAATATAAAATGCAATAATGGTAACCACATTTCTGACTGACATGACAACATAACACCGGCCACCTAAGCACATATCGAAACCTGAACGATAATTTTATTGTCTACATAGCCATAGTTGAGTAAGTAACGTGCGTACGTACAAATAGTAGATGTGCTTAACTAGATAGGTGGGATTCCATTAGAAAGCTAGGGTTATACAAATACATAAGCTTAACAGGAGGAGCTCTGTATGTGAAAGCGTAGGAACAAGACTCTCAAGTTCTCCTCTCTGTCTTTTTCGTAATTCACTTTAGGAAAGAAAAGTAAAGAGCCGAAATAAAATCCGCACCGTCTGTTTGGACTTAGTCACACATTCTTTTGTGTGTCGTATATACTCATAAGGTAGGTATCGTATCGGAATCGACGAACAGAAAAATTCTGGATATTCCTTTAACAGGCTCTAAACGAGAGCGAGTTAGTAGTTCCCATGGGATATTTTGTTTTCGACTACTTGAGGGACTTTGACACTTTCTTCTTCTCCCCAGTCCCAATCCACCACTACTGTAAATAAAGAGTAATTGTAAATCCACAAAGCGAACTCACTCTTTACTTTCTTACATACATCCTAGCACAGCAATACATGACACACAAGAATACATACTGCTACATACTTTTATGTACTATCACTGTGTACGGCCATTGCACACGGGCTGGCCACTAATAACAGTGCAATGCCACATCCTGTGCTTCCCTACTATTGCATATAGATATTAAAAGTTAAAATCATTATAAATACTATGACATAATGCATCCTTATCGCTTTTCTTTAAACCAAATAATGTTAACCAAACTTGACTTTGACTTCACTTGACTTGCTGGAAACATGGAAAATCAACGGGTGCTCCATATGACAATGTATGCAATTCCATATACATATGATTTTAAATGTACAGTCCAAAATGTATGTAAAATGAATAAATAAGGAAATGTTGAGGGTTAAAGTATTGTAACTGCATGTACTACGCATTTTTAATATTTAAGGATGCCTAGGTATCTAACTTGATATATTTCTTATGCCCAGGTGAGAACTGAGCTAGGATTTATTAAAAGTTAGCAAGTCTTTTAAATTACTTTCGATAATTCTTGATCTCACCAATAAAAATCGCCAGAACGACAAATGTTCAGAAAGACTATATACGGTTGCACTTCTAATTTACTAACAGAATTTCAGACTGACGTAAATTCTTTGGCAATATATTTAGTTCATTTATGTGGGAAGCAGAAATATTATAGTTCCCAATATTATCTCTCAGGTAAATGCATTTCCAAACGTAAACATGGAAAAGCAATTGAAGCACGTAAATCCACTGAATATTTTATAGCAATTGGTAAACCCATCTTGTTAATAGGTAATCCTTTGTGTTAGTTGCATTACAATACATGAAATCATGTTAGACATTATGTGGGTAGTTATTCCTTTCCTGTCACATATATTTCATTAGTCTTTAAGTAAACATAAACAGTGCCTAAATAGCAATGTAAAATGTCAGTATTACAAATATGTGTTTGGTATTGTTGTAGATGGGCGTCATAAACAAAATAGCTACCCGTTAAGTCACTCAAATGCCTTTAACTGTCAGACTACAAAGGATGTGTACAGTTTTGATGTCACTTAGGGTTCCCATTCATCGCTTAACAAGCATTTCTTAAGAACAGCTTATAATTCTTCATTATTAGTCATCATATTATGAGACGACATGCTGCTATTAACATTTACCACCATTATTTGTTTATGATTAACAGGTTGGTGACAGAGGAATTGTGTTTTAGTAAATAGAGCAAATCCTTTACAGCAGTCAGATAAATACAAATACAATACACGGTGCACAATGAGATATAAAATGATATAATTCCGTTTATCTATTCAGTTCGAATGTATTTCCCAAGATATGAACACCCCGCCCCATTGTGTTCTGCTCTACTTCTACTCTACTCCATATAATGCAGACTATGTAGTGTGAAAATACATTTTCCTTTCCATTGTACAATTTTCTAACTGAACTTAACGGATTTAGTTTGGTTGTGTACTGGAACGCTAAGGTATTAGGAGAACGGGCGAAATAAACAACCCTCAAGTTCCCCCATAATAGTTTATCATTCCTTTCACCGCCACTTTCTCTCTGTATCCAGAAAACGCTTTCTACTTTTTACTTTCTACTATAAGATACATAAGGAACTTATAGCTAACTAACCTAAGTATGTAGGTACTTAGGTATACAGTATATATCTTTTAGTAAATATAAGTAAATAGTTACACTTTCTATTTCCCTTGGCCTGGCATGGCTGGTGTTGGTTTGGATCGACTTTGCGTTGGTTGGACACGAATCTAACTTTGTCTCATTACTCCGGATTTATGTAACTGTGTACTACAAGAAAGGGTAAGGCAGTAAAGGAAGAGTAGGTGCGTTGCAGTGTTCACTATATTGCACAGGATAGAGTTTGGAATAGTTAGATAAGTATAATGTAGAATAAGATATGATGTATGGAATAGGTTTGATAGCTAATTTAAAAGTTAGTTGCTTGTCTCCTAAAGCAGACTAACTTGTACTTGTCTCTCGCCACATAAACTCACCTTAGGGCTCATTTCCTGTCAAACATTCAGAAAACCGAGGGGAACTCTATACTTTACATTGCATCAACCCGAAAATCAACTAACAAACACCGAGGCGAGAAAAACATTAATATTTTACCCACTTCACTCAGTTCAATGCTTTTATACTCGTTAGTTTGGTCATTTGTACTATTATTGGAGGCGTCTAATGTATTTCTACTGGGTGCATAAGGTCTTATCTCTATTCGAAGCGCATACACACGCAGCGCCCTTCTTAAGTCACAAAAAATGTGAATAAATATGTGAGTACCTATACCTACATGTACACTTCATATTTGTTTTCTATTTATGCCCACATACGTAAAGATACATATTTACACAAAACAAATCTTATAGGGAGAAAGTTACTTAAGGCATCTTCACCTGGAGTGAACCAGAAAAATACTATGCTACGGAACGATTATGGCAATTCTTATTTGTATAAAGAACCGGAGTATGTGAGCGAGGGAGCTAAACAGTTGCATTGGGTAAATAAAGACACCTATGTACATTTCTATTTGTAGAGTACAGAAAATATATAGGAGTTAGGATATATTGTACGCTTTTGAGGGAAAGAAAGGGAAGGAAAGAATTCAATTCCTTGTTTATTGTCAACTCGTTGGAATCCTATTTTTCCCAATAGCATTACATACACAGAAGTTAGCAGTAAATAGGGACAGTGAAAGATATCTATTTTATTTTAGTCTTCTTCACCAACCTACTATTGGGGATAGGTATGTAGCTTTTTTACAGTGTACCTTAAATGTTGTATATATAGGTATGCACTTTATATGGAGACTATGTCTCCATTTCAGTAGTAAGGCCTAGTACATACTATTGTACATCCGATGTCGAAGCTGAGTAGACTGGATATTGGTTGAAGTACACGACTTGAGTGCAATCTAATGCTAAGACAGCTAAGCTAACGATAAGCTATGGGTTTTCAATTGAAAGAGCTCACACAGTCACTTTCATACACTTTCCTCACACTACCTATAAGATTCCTTAAAGTTTTATCCAAATGTATGTATGTATGTACTTAGGAGATCGTCGTCCCGCCGGAAGGAATAGTAATAAGTAAAGTACATTATATAAAGACAGTTTGTGAAGGGATGCAGGCCAGGCCAGGCCAAGCATGCAGGGTGAGTTATAAAGAGGACAATCGCCTTTTAAATCAAATGGGGAAAGTTTCTGCCTTTGGCACGGAGCCACATCAATCAATAGCATCTAAAAATCTAATGAGAACATTGTCTCCTTTTGTCATAAAAAGTTACGTTATGTATTTTACTCCTCGTGACATTTCCTGAATACCCCTTCCCTGGATAAAGCTAGCTAGGAACTACTTACCTATATACAAGAGGGTATTGATAAGAGATGCATAAGTAGAATACAATGTATCTTCCATCTATAGGTATATACCACTACACATCATAGAAATCATCTATTTAGTTATTTCAACAGCAATTATATTTAAATTTAAATGGAAGCATCAGATATAAAGGTGCCCTACTTATTTATAAGGCACTACCTTACACTACTTATATATAATCGAAGCGTTAAGACTAGAGTTTCCATTTAAATGGAAAATTGTAAACGCAAGGGGTTATTGTGCAAAGCACGTATAGTATGTATAGGTAGTGTGTAGGGAATAGTGTGGAAAGTATGTTATTATTCTTACTGCTACATGTATTATGTAGTGCAAGTATTTATCTGAGGCTATTGTATAAAATTGTACGTAGTAGCTTTGGATCATTGTTTAGTTTGAGATGCGGGGAAAGTCTTTGGACAAAAAACTGGATGAAGGGTCATATATTGCTCTGAAGGAAATGACTACTTGACGGGAAGTGTAAATGGATTTTAAAATTCAATGAAGTGAAGAGAGGCGGAAGGAATTTTCAATACTCTTGTCTTCACTTGGGTTTTGGTCTCCTTTCTATACAGATACTGTACATAAACTAATAGTCAATTGGATGCTATTCTTTTCTATTGGGTGGATATACCTATATATTCCCTATAACTATTAGTATACTTATGTAGAGCATTTCTTTCTCTAACAATAACACAATAATACATATATTGTACGTGTAATAAAAAGTATAATACAGATATATACTGTAGAGATAGTAATAATGGTATAAGGTGTATTTGTATAGAAGTTGAGACGTTTCTATTGAACCGTGCACAAGAAAAAGAAAAGCTAGAGGCAGGTCACATCGTTTACCAATAAATATAGAAGAACAGAGAAAGTAAAGCAATGCTTTGTATTTGTATAGGGAAGGAAAACTACGCAGCGTCGAATAAAAAGGGAAACAAGAAAGAGTTTATTGGCTCGTTGAGTTAAACGCTCTGTATTGTTTCCATTTTATCTGAATTGCACTTAATCGCTCTGTGGGAATTACCATAGGAAACTCTATTGACTTTAAAGAATAAATACTTCGTTAACATTAACCTTACTTTTTTATTTCTTTCAAACAATCATTCTTTATATTTTCAAGTTTAAGAAACTATCTACGGATAGGTATGTGTATGTACTTAGGGTGAAGTTGCATGGAGCAAAGAAACGACACTGAAACACTTTTTTCTTTAGAAATATTCCATTCAGAGATTATTAAAAGGATAAACTTCATTACGTCAATTCACGTTGCACTTTTAAATTTTTATCCACTGTACTGTATTCAGATATACTATACATAGTTATAAAGACGCATTTTAGTAAGTGGTGCATCTTTTATCTTTAACTGCATTTGAAAATTAGCATAGCAATGCAATGCATTCATGAGCTCTGTATACATACTATAAATGTAACGCATACATATAATGCAAATTTGTTTGTATATCTGATTAGTTATAGTGTATAGCTACTGTATGTAGTTATTTTTAAACTCTTTTATGTATTGTTTGTTTTGTAAGAAATAATGTTGGCAGAGCGCGCATTGAACTTCCTGCACAGAGTAAACTATTTACATACATAACGATCTCGTGAAAAGAATCTTTTTCAATGAGATTAGACAAGTGGAATAGATTATTTGCGTAGCATCTCAATCCCGAGTTAAATTTTATGCATTAGCATTATTAGTCGCATATCATCATGGAATCTATTTTTATCCAGAACCATAATAATCTAATGCTTATTCAGCATAATCCCGCTCAACAGTTCCAAATTTAAGGTAGTAGATATAAATAATTATGATAATTAGTACAATTTTATTTATTTATTGCTTGTAAGTTACTTTACTCAAAAAATTCTGAATACCTTTCGATTTATTTTCGGCCTGAAGTGCACAATAATAATTTACTTTACTGAAATTAGGAAAAATTGGCCAAATTCTTTAAATGTTTACCAATTCCGATATTTACTAGGCAAACAGTTTAATAATTAGCAAAGATAAATCACTTTTCTACATAATTACATCTTTTTTCAGATTAGGATTCCTAAATAATTAGGTCAGCGTATTATAGTAACGTGCTAAATATTTCAGACGATTGGTTATAATTTATTATTTTATTATTTTATTATTATGTTCATTTGTAGGTTAATAATGAATACAATCTGGTAATTAATATAAACATAATTTTGTCTACAATATTACGTCCATTACACATTATTATGTAGGTAAGATTCCCTTCACTGTGATTCACACTGGGAAAATCCCATTTTCTCCCTTGACTGCATAATATATAAAAGTTGTAGATACTATTTATGTGTGCTATGTATTTGGCCTAGTCTAGCTCTAGTTTACTGTGCATGTAAAATGTAAGTATGTGAAGTGAGGTGAGGGATGACGCTATTATCCCTTTAGATATTACATTGTAAGCAGAGAATCCCCTTATTACTTACCTAATCGTATGTATAATGTCAATGTCTACACAAAAGGAGGTAGCTATTGATATTGTTTGGGAAATCTATAGGAAAAGATATCATAAAATTTCTTGCACGAGTAAGTAGATATGAAGTTAGATAAATATTAGAAGCGTGTAATACTTATACTGTCACCCATTCTATTTCATACTTATACATATAATAGCTATAGTATGCATAGCTTTTCTAACTAACTTGTGCATCTCTACATATTATTAATACAAAAACGTATTCACTAGGTAAGTATTTCACATAATAATATATGAAACTATACTTACAATGAGAAACGAACTATCTTTCCAAAGTTTGGTTACTAACTAATAACATAGTAGAATTATAGGAAAGGAATCCAAGTGAGTGAAGTCAAGTGAAGTCAGGATATAGTACTACGAGTATATATGTATAAATATATATTTTAATCAGCGTTTGTACATATACGTCATAGGCACACAGGAATTCACAACATAAGTTCTAAAATGTAACAATTTTTATATTTTAACGAAATTAAACAAGGGAAAGAAATTTCAATTGTGGGGATGGACACATAACGTTTGCAAGTTGGAATTTTGTATTGTTAAATAATTAAATTGATGAAAAAAGTGTCCCAAAGGTTTATTATTGAAATTAAAATCCTTAGAAATTTTTAAGATGTAAAATTACTTGGAATATTACAAAAAATGTTTTTCGAAAGGATCATTCTTAAAGCCATCACGAATTTCAAACTACAGCTTCATTAAAAATGTTGTTCCAAAACAAATGCGGAACATAGTACTCATATGTCTAGACACAGAACAATACCTGCCTAGGACAGATGTATGTATAAAATATACGAAGGATGGATGTGCAATAGTGAAAGTTATTAACGTAATGGATTTGAGTGTAGTTTAGTTTAGTGATTTGAGTTGGGTAGATAGTAGATATACATTTAGAGAAGGAATCCTTCGTGAGATAAGGAAAAAGTATGTAAGTTGGGGAGATATGATAGGAGGAAGTGAAGTAAGAGTAAGGCTGCAACCGTTTGGAGTTTGGATTGTGGACTGTCTGTCTCGGATGCGTTATGTTATGGCTGTGCACCGATGCTGCACTGCGTTGCGAAGAAGCTATCTGTATATTAGTATATGGATGGATGGGACGAAAACGAGGTTTTCCCTTTTACTCTTACTAACTAAACTAAAGTAAGTAAGAGTCTAAGGAGAAAGCTTTGATTTTTTCTAAGTGTTCAATTTCCCCTTTGGTTCCTTTGCTTTCTCCGTTTGATTCTCATTGTCAGTGACTCGACTAAAATCCATTCCCTCGCTCTAATCTTCTCACAGAGTTACAATTCACCATTTACCATTTACATTACATACACTAAACCAGGGATACATTTTCCATATTAGTTATCTATGTGTTTAGTATAACATAAATACATATTATTATTATATTTTAATACTTACAAAAGTATGGACACATAAATATAGATATGAAAATATTTTTGAGTGTGAACACGCTAAACGCCTACTTACTTATACTAAGTATTTATATTTGATAAGCTTCCATCCTTTCTGGTCTACCGATCTCCCTATGCGCTTTTTGTTCTTAACGAAGAATTATTCCACCTATCCCACTTTCACGAAACTTTCATTCTTCTTTCTCCCTTTCTTTTTTATTTCTTTCTCTTTTAAATTATCATTCCGCTAGAAATGAAATGAATTATTTTCCTTTCTTCTTAAGTACTAAATGTGTTCCACAGATTTTGGGGCAATGATTTGTATTTTTCCGTGATATGACAGTTCACTTCCTTCTACTTATGGGAATCAACGAAGGAGAATCTATGGCAATAAAGAGTTAAACTCTATCTCAACTAAACTACCTACCTAGGCAATTTCTATGTTGGATGCTCACTATATTTTGTAGGTAATATATAAAAAATTTCTTATACACTTTTTCAACTGCTATAAATAGTTCACTATAAACTTTGTTATAATTAGGCACCAAAAACTCTGTTCAGAAGGTAGAATATGCCTTTAGCGTTATAGCTCTATTTATTTACTACGTTAACGTATTACCTACTTGCACACACACTTTTTCTCAAGCGAAGTCGAAATAGTTATTTTGGGAAAATAGGTGCGAGTCCTATTCTACTTACTATCTGTGATACAGAAAATATAACGTAAATTCCAGATTTGTTTTACAGGTTTTATATATTAAAATGGTTATTTAATTTTCTCAGATTAAAGTTTTAATGATTCTTTTTGCTGGAATACTTTAATTTGAGCGTAAATTTTGATATTAATAGAAATATAAAAATCCAATTTCATTTTGTAAAACAATGACGATTGCAAACGTAAAATTATAATTGCCCCCACATCAGAATAAGGATATACGGTAGCATGGTTTGTAAATACATTGATATTTCTAGCTACTTACTAACAGATAGCAAAGAAAAGAAAGAAAAGGAAATCTGGCCAAGGAGGCAAAGAGGATTTCCATTGGAGAATGGTACATTTTTATTGTTGTTGACTTAATGGAGGAAGGGAGGCTGTGGAAGATGACAGAAGAGCAAGTAGGTGCCTATTTATGAAGGAATGGGACATTGGAAAGTTGGCAAGTTGGTTGTCCGGTTTCTGGGCGTACGAGTATAGTAGTTACCATTAGAATTGTAGGAATAAGCCTGAACACATATATTCTATACTTACACAAATAGGTGGCTTGGCTAGTTACAATATATTTATAGCATTATCTAGTTCTGCACATACATACATACATAATATACAAACACACACATATTCACATCTCCTTACATTGTAATAGTATGTAGCTCTGGAAAAGTTTTCCCACTTTGTGAGACAAGTCGAGCATAAAGCTCTTTCTTTATCGTATGGTTCGATGACGATGCTTTTAGCAGACGGCCGCAGAATAGTAGAGAGAAGAACATGCATGCCATCCATGGAAGCTATCAGAGCGTCTGAATCTTCTCAGTGAATTATGTACCGGAATTCAAGCAATGGACATTCCTCACATCAGTCCAATTCACTGTAGACATTCCTGATTAGCATTTTTCTTCTTGCACGAGCCACACACACACTGACTCCGTCTTGACTCGACTTGACCTGACTTGATTTGACTTAACAAAACCCTCCGAACACATTTACTTATGCAGTCGAGCCAACTTAGTCCATATATCATATAATATTATACATATATACATACACACTATGTACTACATACTACAAATATGTATCTCTGTGTGTAGTATACACATTTTCACGTAAACCTACTGTTTACTATATTCAACAAACACACTTAAGTAAAAACATATAACATGTAAGAACTTTTGAGTGGGCGGATGTGGATTATGTTGATATTTGGCATAGAAGACCACTCAAACGTCCACTCCACTCACTCAAATACAGGAAATACGCAGAAACACATATTTACTTATGTTATGTTATATCAATATTTTTATTTGTTTACTGTATAAAATATTATCACTTGACTTGAGACCTTGTTATTGTTATTGGCCAAGATTACTAACCATAGCCATGATCTCTTATAGCAAAACTCATCCCGTGGTTTACTTTCTCTCTCATCTCCAAACCTACCTACTAGTAACGCAAATGTAAAAGATAATATGTGACCCCGGAAAAGAAAGAAAGGTAGGCAATATATTGAAAAGGCAATTGGAATTGAGTGAGGAGAAAGTAAATATGTATAGGTACATAAATATAACACGGGTTGGGGATGGAAGAAGGAAAAGTCAAAGTCAACTCTGATAAACCTAGCTTTTACTTAATACTTAAGTAGGGAGTATGCAGATTCCTAAGGAAGGAGAAAGGAGTGAAAGTCAGCTTTCTATTTCTAGATTCTTTGCCTCCTTTTCCTCTTCTTTCGCTCTTGTTCTATTTTAGTACTTACCTTTTACTGTACATATAGTATAGTAGATAAGTATAAGTATAAATATGTCCGTATGCATTAGGTATTTGTGAATGAATGAATGAATGTATGAATGTATGAATAGATGTAAGTAGTGTAGTCGTAGTGTGCATATGTATATATGAATACTTATGAATGTAAAAGAATGTAAGAAAGAAAGGGAGAATGAAAGATGTGCGGTGTGGATGCGACCTTCTACTTTATTACTATTAGTACCTAAGTAGTAAGAATGAGAACAGTGTCTTAGATATGTATAGCAATGTATAAGTATTCCCTATAGGTATATAGTATACATATCTGTAGTAGTGTGAGTGAGTGTAATGTATATTATATAAGTATTCCCCAAGCCAGCATAGATTTTCGGATAAAAGCTGACGAAATGGGTTTTGCCATGATTGAGAATTGAGGAGTGAGAAGCTCCTGAATAAAGATAGATAACCTATGAATGGATCTCTAATGAGCTATATCTTTCTCACAGAGGAGTCAAGTCACAGCGAGTCAAGTCAACTCAACTCGACTCAAAGTCTCAAATATTCGACTTCCCTCTCACTTTTCCCTTTTTCTCACTCTGCAAAAGAAAATCTGCAAATGTAGCAAGAAAAAATTCACTGACTTAAGTTGCTTGCCATCGCATCCCACAACCCACACTCACTCCTTATTGCATTTCATTGCATTGCCTTTATAACACAGAACATTATAACACGGCACCGCAATACCTTCGAATCATGATGCGACGAAATTTCTCTTTCTTTTTAGTTACCTTACCTGATACCTTTTACAATATAATGTAGTTGCTATACAGATAGAATAGTGAAAATGAGAATCTACTTATACACTACTAAATATTGTTCTTCCTCCTATTCACTAAACGAAACGAGACCAAACCACTCATTTCTATGTAACTATTTCAAGTGTAAGTAAGAAGTATTAGGAAAAGCTAAGGTATGTACCTCAACTCTGGGTTGGGACTCGCAAACCCATTCTAAACCTCTAACCTTGTCTACTTACTTACTAACCACATGCACACAATGTACTACCACAGCCAAAGTCAAACCAACTTACTTATCTGTCTATAACTCTACTTACTTACCTACGGGTATTATAATACCTTGTCTTCCCTTGCATAACGCAAAGTCAAACGAAATCAACCAAAGACAAGGAAATACTCAACTTTGCCTAACAGAACTTTCTCCAATCCTTTCTACTCATATATTTGTAGCTATCTGTATTAACTATAGCTTGCATATACTATGCATAAAAGTCTCCAGTCAACTAAATACATTTTGATAAATTCATCTACTGTACTTATGTGCAAATAAATACTACATGTTGATATTATAATGTACTCGTATTATTGAAATATACTTTTACTTATTATGTAATACTGACTATGGGTCCCCTGTTTACAGAAAGGAATCATTTTTGCCACAAAAATATTAATCACTAGATATTTCTCCATTTTTTCTGCACTAAATACTTTGCAGTGAAATTATGCGTACTGGTACTTATAGTATACTAAAGCACCTCATAGTTTTATATAATAATGAAAAATACCTAAGTACTACCTATATAGGTAAGTATGCAAGTACAAATTGGATAATAAGTATTCTTATACTTATATGCACATAAGAAATACTGGATTAGGTAATACATTAGTTCCTAACACCGTGAATCTTTTCCATGACCCTTTAACGCAGTTCCAGAGCACATTGATATAATGTGTAGCGAACCTTTTCACATTACCCGTTTTACGACACGAGACTCAACCACAACCACAAGGAAACCAACTCTGGCACCGCAAACCGTTCCTCACTCACTCCACATCCGTTCATTTTATGCTTTCACCCTCAAAATACTTTCCCCAGTGTAGCCAAACCAAACCACACCACATCAAAGCACCTCCACAAAGGTACATATCAACAATAACCTTGCTCCCTTATTGCACTAAAGAGATTTCTACATTTAGCATTTGAAAATTTGAACGAATCTTAAAAACTGTAACCACTGCATTGTATAGGACGAACCTAGGCAATATTATATCGTCGCTTAGGTATTCATAATTATCAAACGTAATTTTTTATTCAAAATTCAAAATACGCCTTCAAAATACAAACACTAAGCACAATTTTTATTGCAAGCATAAAATGCTAAACACAATTTTAAATTGTAGGTATTACGAATGTAAGATGGTATACACACGTTTCTATGGAATGTAAGACATCTAAATACTCTAAACTTAAAAAAATATTTCGTATAGTAGTTATTATATATGTATTCCATGTATTCAGTATCAACTTATGTAGTTTAACTAAGTGCATATACTATAGAAGGTTAATCCTTTAAGGAATTAAGATCCCTGGTTGACACAGGGTCAGGATAGTCAAGAGTTTGTTATGAGTACAGAATAGGAACTTTGTGTGCCCAGAGCAAAAGGCAGAAAAGATAGAAGACCCGGATCATTTGCGACCCCAAAGTGTGTATAAGAGTTTAGGTGTGTGTGTACGCATAGGACTTCCTTTGCCCAAGGCCATTGGTCACCCAAGACCACGACTCAAAAATTTATTATGAGATACTCTCACTTTCTCCTTCCTCTTCCCTTCCTCAAACGAATTTCTAGCTGTTCGAGTTCCTTCTATGTAAGCGAAAATTTTCATGGCTCTACATTAGTGAACCTTAATGTCAAAATCCATAAAATATTTCCTCTCTCTCCTAACCTTGTAATGAAATCTCTTCAAGTCAAGGAATTCAAGCACATTTCTCTCCGGATGGTAATCCAAAGCAAGCAAGCTACCTACTTACGTAAACTAGATAATTCTTCCAGGCAATAAATATGTCTGATAGCCAAAATGTAAAATATATTATGGAATATTGATATTTTGGATAAGAAAACAAATAAAAACTATCTATCTACGTAGAAAAATTGTCTGGTCGGTAGAAAATTTGGGAAAATAAGTGCTTATAGCCTTTTAAAATGTGTTTTTGCATGTTAAAAGATTTCTTACATAGAGAAATGGTAAAAAGGATTGACAAAAATAAATAAGAAATGTCATATATGACTATATGAGAAATGTGATTTAATATGAGGAAAGGATTTAATGTCCTTTAAATCCCTGTCACATTCCTTCCGCAATACTTACTTACTGCAATCTTTTAATAAGCGTCTGCTTTGCTCTACTCTGGCTGCCTTGGCTGTAGCTGGGGATGGCTACTTACTCTCTTCTGTGTATAAGGCACCTATTATTCCTCTGCTGGACTTTCTTTTCATTTCCTGCCACAACAACCTTTCTCCATTGCATTGCGTGAGGGACAAGAAGAAGAAAAACTCTTCCTTTTCTTTACAATCACATTAGACACATACACGGGAGATATAACTCATTTAGCACGTTCCCTCCTTCAAGGACAGACGCTAGACGGGCGGGGCTCCCTCCTCTGGCCTTATATATCTAATAAAGATAAGCTTAAGCGAACCCCCTTATCCTCTATGCGTCTATTCTTCCCTCAACTTGACCTCTTACCACTCCTAACTATTATTTTGCCGCAATTGCTATTCTTGTGCACAAAAGAGAAAAATCGAGTCACTATTTTTAAAATTGGTAACACAAACGCGCATTTCTCTGGCGTAAACTTACAAGTTAAATGCATCGCCACTTTAATACATTAATTAGCATTACTTAAGTAATGGCTAATTGTAGTAATGTGTGTGTATTCTATTCCAATATGTAGTATTTCCTTATTTTATGCACAGTATTTGTAACTTTAACTATTTTTTAACTGTGAACCAAGCACAGCTGTTACTTTTGAAAATTAAATGCAACCTATTAACAAAAATGCAATGCTCTAGATTTTAGCCGAATCTAAATTGCAAATTAAAAAAAAACAAAATCCATTTACATATTACATAAATAGATATTTATCTCATACTACGTCCTAGTCCTGCGGTGTGTAAGTAGATAATAAGCATTTCAGTACTAGGACTGTTACGTGATATGTGAACTCGCAATGCATATTGTCTTTGATTATTAGCCCAATAGTAAGACACTGAAAGTATATCAATGTGCATATCGCTGAAAGGGTTGTCTTGAGTGAGTGATTAGTCATGTCTTGTCTCCGTATTGTCAATGTATCTTTGTTAGCCGTAATCGATATGTAAATACCTCGATGAGAATGACGGGACGTAACGCAAAACTGGTAGAGAGGGGGATTGAATTGAGTTCAAGAGTTGATTTGGGTAAGAAACTGTAGATACTCACTGTGGTATCTACCCAAATACATTTTGTAACTAAAAATCTATACGTTTCTTATACACACGTACCTTATAAATAAGTATAGATATTTTGGTAGGATTTAGTGTGAGCTACTAGAAAGTGCCTTTAAAATTAGCATGCGATGGTATGCATACATATAGTATAAGGTATAAGAATGATATTATGGTGTGGTGACGGAGTTGATGATGCTGATGATGATGAAAGGAAGACAAGTGATCAAGTAGCACGTGCACTGAGTAATCTAACCCTTTCGTCTTGACTTGAACTGAAATTAAAAGCTTTTGAGAATGTCGAGAACGGAGATTGTGGATGTATTTAAAATGTATTTCTCCGTCCCATATTCCTCCTTCTTTTTATACGTATTCTTTTTATCTAGACTCAAACTCCATATGTCTACAGTCTACGTCTACACTACAGTGTTACGTTATCTTCTGGGTATACTGATATATTTACTAAACTTTTCCCTATATTTCCAGAGTGGCCGACTTTCTGTATTATATTATATAAATACATTCAGACGCAAAGTATATTTATGCATACTATCTGTATATGCATTGTAAATGGCTCAATTTAATGCGATGTAGCGTATGTATCTTAATGTCATGTATGATATCTTATACACGCTAACACTACAAGTAAGAACTTGTCCCAGTTGCAATCGGACATTTAGCCCAATCCAAATGGTCCAAATTTAATATGGAACTTTTTCCGAAAGCCGAATTTCTTCTAATTTTTTTTAAATTGTTACCATTACGTGCTTTAATTTATATTTCTTATATAATTGTTAGGAATTTATTCAAAATTAGACCAATTTTTGGCCGATTTTTAAATGGGGCTTTTTAAATTGGCCCAAAAGCCCAAACTCTGGTTATCTTGATACATAGTAGTTATAGAATGAAGTATAAAGTGAAAGCATACAGAATGTTGTATTTAAAGGAAAGTATGCCCAGAAGAGAAGTGCAGGAGGGTAAAGTAGTAAAGTGCGATAAGATCTTCATCCACTGCCTGCCACTACTACATTAAAATAGTGCAAGTAGTTCTAAGTAAGTGGAATGACGAGACGAAAAAGCATTCCTTCCATGTCTCAAGCAAACCGAACGAAAGCAAGAACTGAATTGAACTGAAAAGAGCCAACAGAAATACAGAACTCTACACTCTACACACACAGTAGTACATGTACATAATAAGTACATATAGATCCTAAAGAAGAAATCTCGTTTGGAAAATGTCCACAAAGTAGAGTAAAGACTCAAGCCTGTTCCTGTCTCTCTCATCTTCACGTTCCTTATTTCTTTCGGGTTTCCATTCCTTTCTATATATTCACTATGCGATATTGTGAACTATTTATTTATATGTATCTGTACATACATACATGTTTGTATTTGTATTTGTATTTTTGTTTGTATGCAATGAATAAGCTAGTGGGTAAATGTGAATGTACGTATAAGTATCTGGTTTATATTTAGGTATGTACATAGTATGTATGTATGCAGACTCTTAGATTCAATTTTAATTCAGCAAATGCACAAATATTTTATTTTATTGCATTCAACTCTGTGAGTGAATCAAGGGAAGGGAAGGCATGGCAAGCCAAGACGAGGACAAGGATAAACCAAAGCAAAGCAAAGCAAACAAACTCTGTAAGTAAGTAAGTAATAGATAGAAATACTGAGAAAGAACTGGCAATTCGTGCAATGGAAGTCGAGGGAAGGATACAAGACGGAAAAACCTCAAAAGCTTTTTAACACGATGCGCTCTTTAAAAACTTTTCTCCTCTCTTTTCTCTTTATAGTACTATCTGTATATATTTTGTAGCATTGCAATCCTTATTATAGTAGCTGACTTCACGAAGTATTTATCTAGAGATATATCTATAGTATCTATGTATTATTCCATTGGTTTTCTCTACAGTAAATACAGTACAAAACATAACACTGAAATGAATGCACGTTATACACAAAGAAGACCATGCAGACGGGGTGAGAAAGATGTGTGGAACATTTTGCAAAAGAAAAGACTTGTTTTGGTATATTTTTCATTGTAACTATTTGTAGTTTCCATATAAAATGCATTTCTGTAGGAAGTTGGAAATTTCTGCCGTTCTATTATTTTGTGCATAAATGTATACACATGTTATATTTTTGTAAAAAGGTCCTTTCTTTCCGCATGCTTGAATATTTTTTGGTTAGACCCTAGACACAGACTGCGCTAATAAATATTTGTGTAAAAAATCCTTGTTTGAGTGTCATGTCTTTATAGTGTAGTACATATAATGTGATAAATATATTGTATCTAAGATAAGCAAGTATAAAGTGTATGTCTCCATTCTGTAGTGTAACGTATGTAAGTCAAGTCAAGTCAAGTCAAAGTCAGCAAACGTTTCGTATAAATGTGTTGTCCTTATTTCCTTGTTGTAAGTAAGTATATTAGTTATAAGAATGAAAGAATGTGTATTTCCTGGTACGTGCTTGTCAGTGAGATCCAAGTCCCGCATGATGATGATCAGAAGAAGAAGGAAATAGTAGAGAGACTGCAGTAGAAGAGTGAAAGTTAGAATTCCATACCGTATGTCCCACTTTAGTGTGTCATCCAGCTCTAGTTCGTTTCTCTCTTTCAGAACAGTTCACTTGGGTTCAGTGGGAAAGGGGGGAGGACAAGCCGGGCCAAGCCAAAGCCACACTCAAAGTCAACCAAGTCAACGGAAAGCAACTCTCACTCACTCAACTTCATCATTACTGACTTGACTGGACTGGTCTTGGTAGCAGCTTTCTTTTGTATGGTGAATCTCTGGCCTGACTTAATATTACTTGCCTCGCCCTTGACTTGAGTTTACTTTAGTTGACCTATGATGGGATGGGAAAGTAAGAATTCCAACAAAAGACCATTTTAAACTCAAATAAAAAGATAATGTTGGATGCAGCGAAATTGGGAATGCGTTTGCACGCACAATCGCAACAAAAGATAACCCTTTTCGATCAGATGGTTATCATTCCGCCGTTACAGAGGGGGCTAACATATTTCCTTTGGGGCTTTGCGAAGATCGTCTTGGGTCATTCACTTAAAGGTAGAAGGGAGCTCAAAAGTCTTCTCACAAAACAGATGTGATTAATCTGAGCCAAAATTCTTTAGGATTTTATTACATAATTTTAAATGCATACTACATACATACAATAAAAACGTGAGTCGTGTGCTCAGAATAAAACAATTGAATATACTTAAAATTTCTAAACAATTTGGGACATTTTATGTTGTGTTCCTGTACCTAATCTGAGCTTTGATTATAGCTACTCATTGATACATTTCATATTATAGGACCACAAGACATGTCATGACACTGATGGACCGAGTAAGAGAAAGCCAGCTGAAGATTAACATTTTCCGGATGATGAGCTCACATTAAAATAGGAAATGAAGTGTATGAACCTATTTCCATTGCCTTACTAAATATATCCGAATATAATACATTTCCGTACCCAACCATTTCCTTTTTCATTTTACAAGTCTACATAAAGTAAAGAAGACACATTTTCTCTGTACAGACAGACTACAGAGAGAAAACAGAGCTGTGAATCGCCTTCACATTTAAGTACTATCTCCTTTGAAATTGAAGGGAAACGTGCCTCGCCTCTTGTCTTCTCTTTCCAAAGTGTCGTCCTTTAATTCTGAAAGATTGAAGAGAGTCGCACGAACAAGGCTCGTTCACTCACTCACTGATAACGAAAACTATTCTCTGTCTGAACTCTGAACTGAACATGTGGGTTAACATATAGTAGATATGTATACAGTAAGTAAAAGTAAGGACTACTATGTTCTTGGTCTATGTACATGTTATACAGTTAGTACAGAAGTCACCCTGTTACATGTCTTAGTAAATAGTGAGTATAATTCATCATAAAATGCGTAGATATGCACACACTAGTAAAGAGATAGTCTTTATTTAGTAAAACTCTTACTTTTTGACTTTTCGGTGATTTCTCAGTGAACTATGTAGCCTATTCTTATGTATTTGCAAATTCTCGTTAAATTGTTGTATACAGAAAGTGTTTCTTACAAATGGACTGTATGCACGTTAAGCTAAGATTTTCCCATGGATATAGCTCAATTCTCGGAGCATGTATACAAAAACAAAAGAAACATTTACTCAGTCACTTAAACACAAGTTGTGCATGCTTAGGAGTCATAAGTGATAATTACAAGATTACAGCGTACTTATTGTTAGGAGTAGTGTAGCATATTCTAATCTTCTACACAGAGTTCGTGTTTACAAAATTAAGTAGATGACATCTTCCTGTGTGAGTTAATTGGCCCCAAATAATTATGTGGATAAACAGGCTAGGCACCTACGATTTAGTTAAATGAAGTCTACAAAGCCATGGGACATGTTTCACGCAAGCAGGTACCTCTAATCTAGTATTAGTATAAGCCAGGGCAGGATGTTCGTATAAATATCTGTACAAACAGTATAGCAGAGATTGAGTTAAGGAGAATACGGTGAAGAGGAAATGAATGAATTGAGGAGAAAGAAGAGAAAGATAGTTGGTGGATGGGGATATGCATGACTGTGCATTATTAGGGAAGGTAGTTTAGTTTGCTTTTGGTTGTGTGACTTACGTGTATGCATGTAGGTATGTAATATGTAATATGTATATAAGAGTGTAGCTTAGTTGGCTGAGCTGAGCTCAGTCAACTCACTCAGATCAGATCAGATGAGCCTAATGTACATAGTCGAGTCAGTCCGTCGGTCGGGACTCACTCCATAAGTCCTGTGTACACATGAATCAGATAAAGGAGGATGGCGACGAGACGGCACGGGTCGCTCGGGTCGACCAAGACCTACACACCCGTATTAGATAACTACAGTTAAAATCCTCCAAGGTGGACACCCTTTATTGTAACCTAAATGTATTGATGATTTTTCTGCGAAATTGTCAAGGTAGACATTAATGCTACTTTTTATTGCATTCGGAAACAAAACCTGCCACTTATTCCCAATAATGCTAATAATGTTTCCGCTAAACTAAGTAATTTATTTTCTGATAAACTTTTAAATAAATTTTTCTTGTAGAAAAAATAGTGCGAAATAATTTATTAAAGCTTAAGATATTTTCTGTGAGGTTTCTGATGATTCCTGATGTGTAAAATTGTATTCTTCCCTACAAGATATCTCACTTTCTCATTTTTAGTTATCCCACAAGAAATTTAACATTAATTAAATAAATCGAAAGATTTAAAAAAAAGTAAACAATGGGTAAAGGCCAATAGCTGGACAACTTCCGGTTTATTGTAATAAAATTGCTCTCGGAAAGAATGTCTACTGAGTGTACTGAGCTAAATATTTTCTGGACGTTTAACATAGTGGCCTCTTTGGAGGGTTGCGACTGTAGTGATTTTGTAGACACACTCATCCAGGAGACAAGAAGTAGACGAGCAATTTCTTTCTTTCTGAAATGAACTTTCAGTCAGTGCATCTCTATCTATCTATCAATCTATGAATGTCGTCTCTATCAACAGTCGCGGTGGAAGTTTCCGTCCTGTCCCATTCCATCCATTCGACGCCAAAGCTCAGCAGCCTCACTTTTTCTCCCTCTTTCACTTCTCCTTCCCTCAATCTTGTACATAGTTCATTTCATGCTAGTATCCATGTATTTACTTACTTAGACCGACACTGACTACGGTATTATATCATATTAGAGATACCTAGGTGCATATCTCCGTAAGTACTACATAAGATAGGAAGTAGTGGAGATACCTACATAAATATATCAGTGAAAGTAAAAGAAAGTCAAGTCGAGACGACAAAAAGTAGAAAGTGATGCGAAGATGATTCTGATCCATCAGATTTCTTCCCTGAACTCATCTCAAAGCTTTTCCTGAGTAAACATTCGGATTTCCAAGCAAAAAACCAAAGAAGCCACCAACCAACCAACCAAACTCAGCCGTGTTCTCTTCTCATATGTTATGATGATGAAGAAAAAGAGAAATCTTTATACAGATTCTTAACTATTCGTACTCTGTCTGCCTCGATCCTCCTCGTGTACGTAGTAGTAGTAGGTAGCCATTCTAATAATACGTATCTACATACGAGGCAGTCGTAATGCACTCTCACTTTCTCACAAACTATATATACTATAGTATATTCATATAAAGAACTAGGTACAAGTACAATATTATTATTATTATATTAGTTAGACACTCAATCACTCAAATCAGTGCAGGATCCTCATGCTGCACTCTTTCTTTTCTCATTCATCTAGCACTTATATAGATGCTGGCTCTGGTTCCCTCTTTCAAACTAATAAAATCTATCCGACCCCTATCCATACATAGCATATAATTCTCCACCCATATTTATAGACTTCTAAGTTGTCTGGTTGTGGGGCTAAAACAGCCAACGAAACTTGATCTCCATCAACAACAGTGCAATCGATATTTATAACCCATGTAAAAAATTAGTGCTCATTTTTAGGAGGGGACTGTTTTGCAAATAATCAAATATTTCTAACAAACTACATTCAAAACATTTTTGGATACAGAAATAATACAAAAAATACAGGAAATTCTACTTAAAAAAGGAAAGCAACAGTAAATGTCTATGTATATTTTATTATTTCTTAGGAAGTACACTATGAATGCTAAAGCAGGCTTGCATATTTAGTGAAAAATTTTAATATAAAAAATTGAAAAATAGAAAATGCAATTTATTAAAATAGAACATTCGTTGAATTTTTATGATGTTATCTGTAGGATACTAATGTATGTATGGGCAAAATTTGTATAGGATATGAGGCAAATATAGTGCACGACTGTGTGTAGTTGCTTGTGTGCATAGAGAGAATAGAAAGGAGAAATAAGATTCAGGAAGTCCATAGTAGTTGACTTGAGACGCTATCATGAACTACAACTTACGTAATGTAAAACTCCATCAGAAAAAGTGAGTTGTAAGTAAAGCAAAGAAGGGAAGCCTAAAAGATGTAAAAGAAACCTAACAAACCCAAAGTCATCCCTGTAGTTGATAGTACAATGATCCCTGTTATGTAAGTAGTAGAGTTCTAGTACTTTGTTTATATAGCATGTGATAGGATGTGCTATGAATAGTATACTATGTATTGTATGCAGGTAGGTAGTATCTGTAGGTAGACATATATGTATTATATATAGTCGTTGGATCATACAGAACGACGTAAGTTTGACTGAAAAAAAATCTGGAACCGGAGGAGACATCACAATCGCATCAGTGCAATATCTTAAGACACGAGGACGACAATACAAGACAAACATGCATTGCACTGCATCTCTCAAGTAGAGCAAAAAACCTCAAAAGCTTTTTATTTCACTACAAAGAAGTCAAATAGAGAATTCCGCCCATTTCCCTTTGCTGTCCATTCTTAAATGTATCCCATTTTCATCTAGGTAGGTATATGTATTGTAATAATTTGACAATGTCCATGATATATAGTACATAGTATCTGTATGTACTGTGTCCCAAGTTAAAATCCAAATATAAATTGAACAGAATCATAATATTTTACATAATACTCAAATATTTACATTCAAATTTTATATTCCGTACAGTCAAAGTGTGATAATTATCGCACACTTATGACACGACGGGTTAACACAATAAAATGTTAACTACTCCACTAGGCTGATATCCTATAAGACAAAACAATAAAGGAAAATAATTATTAATAATATAATAATTTATTTTATGGGATCTCTGGTGTATCATTTCAGCCACAGATCATGTCATTATACAAAATTGCACATTTGTACTATTATATTTGTATATCAAAGAAACTAATAATTGTTCATTCAATCGGTTTTGTTGGTCTACGAACGAGTTCATCCAGAATTACCAACTGAGATAAGGTTAAATTTGCGGATAACACATTTTATTACGAGCATTTACTGGTGTCACCGTCGGATATCATAAGTGTTTTTTTAATGTAAAGCTTTGCTTCACTAAAGCGTAGTTACACTTATATAAATGGTTACGCAAGATAATATTAAAATGCAAAGAGGAATAAGTATAATAATTGTTAAATGTAATGTATATTAATACTTACGTAAATATCTGTCTCGTTGGCGAAATATTCGTTATCGTTATCACCTGTACAAGGATTATTTCAACATTTGAATCATCCCATTTAGGATTTCAGGGTTTCCTTTTGATCTACGTTCTCATTATTAAAATTATTGTGATTTGATATTTATTTAAAAAAATTCTAAATGATTTGGGTAATTAAATTTTTCAAAAACCTTATGGGGTATAATAAATTTTCCTTATTCTTTGAGTTACGTAACTGTTATTTCAGTACTCCTTAATTTACATGATAAGTATGTAAAGCAATTGAAATTTTTCGACGGCTTCTGCTGGGACTGGGTTGCAATTTGTAAAGCTTATATGCATTTACTAGAATCCATGATATTTGGTATGTTTTCGTATAAGTAATAATGATTCTATCAAGTGCATGGGACTTTTAACGATATTAATAATTTTAATTTTGGTGTTGTTGAGACATGAACACTGAATACATACACATCACCGTTTGTTCAGTGTTAATTCCTGTCAATTTTAATCATTGATTGCTCACTCAATTAGTAATACTCATGAAATTCAGCAAACAAGAACTCATTTCTCGTGCTCTCCTCATCTCCTACTATTCAGCAAATAACTACGCAATCTTAATTCGCGCAAAAAGCTAACCTTCAGAAAATAAAAAGAAATGGCAAACGAGATCGAAACAAATCTTGTCTATTTGGTAAATCATCTCACCAACTTGGAAAGTGTGTTGATCCATTTAGTAGAAAGAAAAATTCTATCCAATAATGAACTAGAGGAAATCGTGAGTTATTTTTTATTTCATTAATTTATTAATTATTATTTACCTTATTTGTAGAATATTTGAACTGACTATTCAAATAGAACATACTTATATAAAATATGAATTTTACGTATATGTTTACAATTTATTTATAGCTGAGTAAACACACCTCATCAAATAGAAACATGGTTTTACTGGTTGTACTCCAAAAAAGAGATTGGAATGTTATTAGAATTCCATTCCTAGAAATCTTGAAAAAGACGCATAACGAACATTGTGTAAAAAAAATAATAGGAAGTTCTCCAGAAGTCAAACCTGTGACTATTAGCAGTTCTCCAGAAGTCAAACCTGTGACTATTAGCAGTTCTCCAGA
>JAQFYC010002215.1:0-27359 GCA_034694165.1 Tomocerus mixtus
TAGTTCTGTGGTTGCCGACGGGTTATTAATTTCTGTTCGGTTTGTTTAATCTTTATTTGATAGAAGCTTATTTGACTTTAAAATGTTTCTTATTATTGCTATTTAGTATTGTGTGAGTGTGTTGATGAATACCATTTCATTGGATTCCATTGTTTCGCATGATCACTTTTGCTTTCAACGAAAAGAGATGAGATGAGATGACCTTCTCGTTCATTAACTCCTTAACAAAATAGTATATACAAATACAAACAACAAATACTTAGTTATCAATAAACTATTGCACCACGGATGTAATAAAGTATTAAACGTGGAATAAACAGCTTGAAATGTTAATGCCAATTCACACGGAACCTTTTCAAGTGCTCCGATCTGCGGTTTCAATCTTCAGCACCAGATTTTAACTCTCCTATATTCTATGATCATGATCATGACAGATAAATAAGCCAGGGGAAGTATTTTAGCTCTCTTTTCCTTTATATATTGTCAAAAAGTCATTTTCGTTAACATAGCGTACAGATTGGCCCAGTTTTCAGAATTTTTAAAATTTTACCTTCCATGAGGACTTTAGTGGCTTACTCATACTACTATAAGTTACAACACAAGTGGACAGATGTACAGAGATGAAGTATTTTCCGATACTTAATAAATGCATACAAAACTCAATACTTTAATTTACAGAGAAATACAACTTCAGTATTTACATTTTCTAATACAGATATGTTCTACTGTAAGACTTGATACAGCACCTACTATGTATCCGTTAGGTATACCTACTAATTACATGCAAGTAATATCTAAGAAATGTGAAGTACTAAGTAGTATATGAACACAGCACATTATTACATTGCAAATGATGCAATGCAATAATGTGATAACCACAGATGAATACATAACTATAAATGATAAACAAATGCTTATGTTTAAGAAAAATACAAACACAGAACAAACTTTTATTTACGTATAGACAAGAATCTGCCGACAATATAAAAGAGGCAGATGCTGATCTAGTACACAAATCATATACCTGGCTCGGATTGGGTTTGGGATGGGGTAGATACAATAAAGTAGCAATTGCCTCTATCTGTACATAAAATTTGCATATTAAAGAGAATACTATCCGATGTGTGTAGTAAATTGTCTGCTGTGCGTTTAGTTTAGTATGTTGATGTGAGTATGTGAGGAACAAATATATTTTATGTATATCTACGAATCAAATGTGCAGTCGCAGTCCAATAAATGTACGAACGTCTGTTTCAATTCTTTGTCGGCCTTTCAATTCATTGACTACGAGGAGCCTTTGATCTGTCAATTAAAGATGGGTTAACAGTCTTTCCATCGTCGAACATTTTATAAAGTCCATTAAATGGAACATTGTGGATTTGTTCATATTCTTGTTCATCTCTTACTGCTATGATATTCCGTAGCTTCTTGATCATTTTATATTATGTGATCACTGAACTATTCAATCGTTTTGGTATGACTTCCTTCAGAAAGTTATCATACATACCTTGTGCAAGATTAGTACTTCTACATATTTCCATCAGTCTAAGTCGAAGCTACTAAATAGACAGTACAGAAAGTAAAACTCTTTCTGTATGTATAGATTTTTAAATTAAATGATACGCTTCGTTTTTAATGTTTCTGTTTGATGGATTGTTATGCGTTGACTGGAACCCGACTAGCAATGAATAAATACAAAATGCGTTTTGATTTCTCAGTATCATTATTACGCGCTTGATAGACTTGTGCCTGCTTCTGTTTGCCAACTATTAAACCAAGTCGAAGATGAAAATCCGGTTTTATTAAATAAATATTTAGAATTGCTACAACTTAACTAACTAAATAGCTTATTAAAAATGTCTATACATAAATTCCTTGGGAAATAAAAAGTAAAAATTCTTTGTGAGCCTTTTAGAAATCGGTAAACTGAGCTATTGGTCAAACACGGAGCATCCAAGCAACATATTTATGATACATATATATTTTATGTAGGTATATGTATCACTATTTTATGACGCACATGATTTACCAGTGGTTCATAGGTATTATTTACATATACGTAGTAGTATAGTAATTATATAGTACAATATATGCGATATACTTACGTAATGTGAGACAATTTCTAAATAAATTATTAGTGAATGTTATCGTATGTACCTACACTATGGTCATTTGCCTTAAATCAGTTCAACATAACATATTACTGAAGAAAAAAAGATTGAAGTTAGTATTCTACCTACTTAATGACTATTAACCGACCTACACTTTAAATTGCACTAATAGAATTACGAAGTTTAAATAAATAAACATTCTGTACAAAAGGTTCGTCATAAAACCGAGGTTTTTAGTTTGATTTCATATTATTTGTAGCATAGCAGCTGAAAGTAGGTCTGCCATTCATTATGTAGTTTAAATGAGCTAAAGTTACAGATAAAACGGCTAATGAAAGAAGCTAAGGCGCATTGCTTGCAATTTGTGTGTCGCAAGGAAAATCGATTGTATTCCCATAACTCAAACCATTAAGAGTTCACGCTCGGTTAACCTTTGTGTACGAACGTTACGTACCTCAATATAATGTGAAGTATGTGAGGCTCTTGTAAGTAATGTACTATAATATTCTCGCCATACAATGGAGATGTGGAATCAATTCATTCATTCATTGTCAGTCCAGTCCACTTCCATGTTACATGTTTCTTGGCTTCATCTGCTGGAAGCTGGAATAGAACGGCTTCTTGCTGGAGAAATTGCCTTGCATCTCATACAAACACTACAGACTACATTACTATTTCAATTGCATGTACCTAGAGTACCTACCGCAAAGCATCACATCACACAACACTACTGAAACATTAATTCAATTCTTTGTTATTATGTGCAGTAGGTTTAGTCTACCGGTTTCGGTTATATTAGTATTTGGGGTCGGAGCCCAGTTTAGTTCAGTATCGAAAATCCATAAACGTTTAGCACCCCATGCATTCTATTTTCTATTCTATTTTATGAATGTTCATTTATGGAAAAGGGAATTCCATTCTTTATTTCTTGGTTTGACTGGCGGAAGTGGACAATAGTCAATAGTGAGCTTATACTGTATTGTAACTAGAGTTCTGAATTTCTGAAGAGAAAATGAATCCAATGCAATTTTATTTTATGTAAGTAGTACTATATTACACATACCTAGATAGAAAGGAAAAAGAGAATTCCGTCGTATTTCTTTCTATTTGTAGCCTACTGGGTACCATGCATCGCTACGCAGAAATAACTATAATGATTTAATAGCTATATCATCAAAGAGCATTGCCCGATTGAATTTATTATCATTTTGGTTGTATTTCAACATATGCGGCCAGAAAAAGCCGAGAGTCAAGTTAAGCCAAGCAAATCCAAATACGAATTACGAATCTACAGTCCAGCCAAACTAGACATCAGCAGATCATGCAGAGTCCAGCTCGGTTCCGTAGTACTGATTTGGTTTTCTATTTGGGACATTGCATTTTTACACTATTAGTTATGGACGTATAGTTTGTCTTTATTTGGAAAAACTCAAAATATATGTTAGTTCAATTCAGCTTTGGTACAGATACATAACTATTACTTCTGAAATATATTTTGTTATTTACATTGCTATATTGTAGATACTTTTACCAACCTAAGTATGTTACATTCAGTTCTATTCCGAATATCCGAATTGTCCAGTTCAGTTCTCCCTGTTTTTGTCCTCAGAGGAAGGAAAGACTAAAATTGCATCGCAACTCATGCAAAGACGTGCCAAAACATTTGAACTCTCTGTGTTCATATGTATACCCAAGAACATTGCATCTGCATCTACAAAAACAAATGTCCTAGGTCCAGGGTACAATAAGGCTTAGGGTATCACTATAGAGTTATTTCTAGTATATTTTTCAAAAAAATTATATCGATAAAATGTTAAATGATTTCACAGAGAATTTTGAGCTCTTCTCCGTTGAAAAGGAGACGTTAGATTTAAAATGTATGCTAAAATTTCCTAAAAATCTCTGTAAAATCGTTAATAAATTCTTAACCTATAGAGCCTGGCCGTATGGACCGACGACCTATACCTACACATTGCTATTGCCGCCTCTACTTTTTACTAGAAATACTAGGAAGAGAATTTATCGAGAATTTTTTTAGTTGACTTGCCTTGTTTCGCGTTGACTTGACTATGGACTTGTCTTCCTCCGGAATTCACATTCCATTTCTTGCACACTCGTCTATCTTTGATGAATGAAAAAAGACTGTGGACAGAGTCTCTTAATGCACAATGCTTGTTTAGCCTCAAAAAGCTTTTGGAGGAAAAGTCTTCCTTCCCAATCCATTACTCCAGCGATGTAAATACAAATAGTAAATACACATCACATAATGCAGTATCAGCCTTGTACTGTATTTCCTTCATGTAAACTTACTAGCATGACTTTTCTAAAGCTAAAATGTATTTCGGTTGTGCAGGAAATAATAGAGCATATTATATAGTAGTATTTTCTACAGTAATATAGTGAAACGCATATAGATTAAGCTTAAGCTGTTCATATAAACGTTTAACATTTAAATAACTGCAGTAAGATTTTTCTCATGTTCAGAAGTTAACATAACATAAGGCTATAAAGAAAGCTGCTCTGCTTCTGCTCTGCTTCTCGTCTCTAAACTACAGTTAATCCAAAGCGATGTTTTTGATGTGACGACTGGCGACAAATGGCTCGCGTCGTGTTTTCGCTAACGAAACGGAAAGAAAAATCATTTTTTCTGTTTTATACATGTCCTACAGTGTTTTATATCAATAGAGGGAACGTGGAAGCTGTCATGTCCTCAACTGGCTTTGACTAAGACTGCATTGCCCAGAATTCCTACTCCCACTAATATATACTTAATATAATCCTGGATAATGTAACTAGCACTTAAAGCGATGCATTCAATATTGAAAAGGCTGAACAACCTAACTTGTATATGTATTATGTATAGCTACCACGTATTATTATTGTTGTGCAGTTTTGTGTATGCGATATCATTATAGTAAGCACTTCGACTTAGACAAAGTCGACATAAGTGTTACATCGCGTTTGCTACAAATAATCTAAAACGGGTGTCAACAAAATTGAAGACAACATCCATAAGTAAGCTGCTACACCCAAACCATAAGGAATAGAATCTGGAAGCCCCAAAGCTAAGTTATCGATAATGAAATGGCATGAACACTGACTTTGCAATCAGACTTTTCACTTTCATTTATTTTTATGACAGGGACATGTAGTATGCAGGAAGAAAATATAAAAAGTATAGACATTACATGTGTTACTTTTCCCCGGGCTAGCAATTTGTGTTCAGTGTCTCACAGGCATGACACTCCAAAAAGTGCACTTGATTTGAAAGTGCAAAAATTGTAACGCTTTCAAATGTCTTCACTTTTGCCTTAAAATTTAAAATGCGATGAATCTAGCCTTAACAATCAAGAGGAAACTCCATAAACACCGTCTTACCGACAAAAATGTTGATATCATTTCCAAAATGATATTTAAAGACTTGAAACAACACTTAATTGTCCTAGTCTTACCAAAAGTGTCATAAAATGTGTTCATTATGCCAAAAATTACTTAAAAACTTACTGCAAAACACTAACATTATCTCTCAAAGTTCCCCGGTTCTCAAATTGATAGTTTTACAGAAATTACTTACCCTCGATTGCTTTTTATAATCTTTTCAGTTCTGTAACTAGTATTATAATACGAAAGATAGAATTATTAGCCTTAACCTAAACCTAAACCCTGTATTAAAAAAATCTACTTTGGCATTCACTAAATCTGACACTCTGCTCTGCTGTAGCATGTAATGTGCCTACATAAATAAGATTCGGTGTTAGTTCAGCTTTAGCTTGAGCCAGCATTCGTCATGTCAGGGCAGGCCAACCCTCCAGCATTGCTAACGATATTATGAAGGAAATGCTTATCATGTAAGAGCAGATTCTTGTCTTCTTGCACAATATTGCATTAATGTGGCCTGGATTGGCATCTGATGTGATTATATCAGGAAAAGTCAACAGTAGTAAAATAATGTTGAGTTTATAAGCTGACTCATTATGGGTTTGGGATTACTGCACACTGTCATAAGGAAGGGAACATCTGCCCTTGCTCTTCCTTCTGCCCATCTCACTCAACTCTTGTTCTTGTTGTGGTTTGGTCCTGTTATCTTGGCTAATACTTCACTCACTAAATTCACAACATTGTAAAAACTAGAGTTCAGTTGATGTTGATGTTGATGTGCCTTAAACATTAAACATTACACTCTGTTCTGTAATATATCTATATACACATTGAATTATATACAGTAGAAGCACTATTATGTACATAGTTAAGGTTAAGAGTGCCATACTTTAAAAATATTTAGTTTGCAGAAAGTGTAAGTGTACTGTACTGTATGCACACTTGCAATGTACACTGTGCACACGAACACACGCTGGTGCTGAGCACAGATATAGATTACACGTGTCGTTTAGCAGATCACATTAAGCCGAGAGTTTGGTTAATATACGTAATGTGTAGTTACAGTAGATCATTCAGAAGATACTAACACTATAGCTACACTGACAACTTTGAGTGAAGTACCTACGGGTTTTAATATCCTCCTAGATAAAAGAGCCCATTAGTTTTCCACTTGCTTTTCAGATGAAATTTAATTGGCCGTAGAGATTGTCGGGCTTATCACGTACACAAACTCTAACGCTCTAGTTCCTTATTGAAAAATTATATCCTAGATGCAATAATAACGAATCCAATTTTTACTGGATATTATAGTACTATTCATAAAAACAAATAGAGATTATGACCACATCGACATTATATTATGTACTAAAAGTACAGTGAGTTTCATTTAGTTTCTTGTATTTATACAGTGTACCGCATTTTTTAATATAGCTCCTCTCGGGGGATCCAGCGAACCAAATAATTCTAGCAGAAATCTACGTCTAAACAATTTATTACCTATTGTATTTCAAGATAGAATATCTTGTGTAAATTCATTTAAAATGTATAAATGCAATTATTTCCCCTACTGGGGAATGTTTTTCTCATAAATGTCCCATGAATGTACCAATTTTTACTCCCAAAATTCACATTGGTAACATAATAGTTCTCCGACTTGAAAGATGTAAAGGCAATTCAACAAAGTAATCATCTTCCCAATTGGCAAACTGACAAATTAAAGTGCTACGAGATTAATAATTATATTTCTTGCGATTTTTAAAATAGTAATATAAACAGGTTGTCTTTATTCCCATTCTTGTTTACAGCTATTCGATTAGGAAAATTCTGAACGCATCTTAAAATTCATCATAATAATAAAGTAAATCTAATACAGTCGATATTGCAATTTTGTTGCTAAATAATTCTCCCTGGGTATCTACATTGGGAAAGTCCCTAAAAGTATATATTATATCTTATGGGATCATTACTGAAAACACGGTATATTACAGCTAAGAAAGTATTTTAAGAGATCGACACGACACGCGCTACAGATGTAAGCTAAGTACTATTAGTTATTTTGTTTTAATGACACTTAAACATACCTTCATCGTAAGTACATACATAAACTTATGTAATGTACCTACACGCAATCCTTATGAGAGTAACTTAACTCAACGCAACTTACGCAACGGAAGATATCCCAAATGAAAGAAGGGAACACAAATCAGTCTTCAAATTGGTGAAATGAGTCCGAAACATCGTAAAACATTCATTTAGTTCTGTGTGCAACTTTTCCCGCTACCTAGTTACATGCACAGCTAGCTACTTGTTAGCCCATCCAGAATCCAGAGCAGGGAAGAGCACTTTATCTCTTTCTCTATTAAAGAAGAGTAGGTACTGTTAAGTAAAGTAAAGTTAGTAAGAATAAGAACCAAGAACTATTATTATCTACGCATCTATATGTACAGCATAGTTATAGTTATCTAGTATAAACTAAAACTACATAGAGTAGATAGGTACGTAACTATTTCTTTTATTTCACAAGATGGAATGGCATGCTTTGAGTTTTCTTCCTGTGGATTTATTGTAGTGACTCAAAGTTTTATATCATGTTATGCGATATTACTCTTGAAAATGTATTACTTAAGTGTCTACTTATAACTAAAGCATCTTCTGTTACAGTTCAGGCGAGAATAATGGAATGTGCTCTTTAGAGGAAATACTGTATTACTCTGGCTCTTCTTTTCTGTATTGCATGAGGAAGTGGAGTCAAGTCAAGTCACAGGAGAATGAGAGACGAGTTAAGTAAAAAGTAGAGATGAAATAAAATAAAACTATTTCACCAAGCCAAGAAGACACGCCACGTGGCAAACTCTTTCCCCATTGCATTGCATTACAGCAGTCTCCCTCAACGCTAAAGAGCTACAATTTAGACATGTGTAGCATTACTAACAACTACTAAAACGTATTTCATACCTAAGTAGCTACATACATACTACATACCATATAAACATACATGTACACAAAACAAGGATTGTACAGAGATAGTAAGAATGTATATCTAGTCTTGTTAGTTAGTACTTAGTTTACTAGTCTAACGTAATTGTTTTCTTGGCTTGCTTTCCTTCCCTTACACTTACACGCTTACACTGACGTTACGTTTACAGTACAGTTTACGCTAGTCAGCTAAAGTTTAAGTCAAGTGAACTGAACTGTATGCAAGATACATGACAAAACCAAACCAAACCAGCCAGCTGAGAATTAATGTGAGATGAAATGACATGACCTTAATATCTATGTAAATATTGGTCTTAAAATTATTTCCTTAGTTACAAATACTACTTAAGACTCCTTATCGCTATCTGTGTCACATCTTGCATCTCATTAAAATCCCTGCGTCAAGCTCACTCTTTCAGCGAGTGGAAACACCAAAGAGTCATTACGAAATTACAGAAAGCTATAATTCTTTAAAGACACTCGGTTAAAAACGTGCATGAATTATGGAAGATGTCTATTTTTTAGTTTCATTATCAAAGTGCCCTGCAGACAGTAAAATACTTACTAAGTTTGGAAAATGAAAGTTTGCAATTTTTGGTAAAAGATTCTGTACAATGCATCTGCTTACAACACTTAGATTTATAAATTGTGAATATATGTTGAGCAAATGTTAACTAAGCTATATACGTAAGTTAATAACTTAAATGACAAAATACCTAAAGAGATCTAATAATTACGATTTCTTTTGTTCCATTTTCAGTGTGGCTATGTTCTTTCTCTGTCGGACTTTCTTGGTTCCTTTCTCCCATTTGGGTCTCAATATGTAAGCGGAAAAGCACTCGCCTGTCGTCCGTCTTGGGTGGGCTCATGGCATCTCTCGGATGTTTGTTTACTTCATTTGCATCCCAATTCCATCAGCTCATCTTCAGCTATAGTATTCTTATGAGTAATTAAAATTATAATACTTTATCTTCATCCTAAATTGACAAATACAAACTATGTATGTACCTATATACGGTATAATGTGTGTACGTTTAAAGATTTTTATGTTTTGTTGCTTGTAAAAACATAGGCATTGGTATAGGACTGACCCGAGATGCTTCATTCCTAATGGTCGGCCAGTACTTTAAACGTAAAAGAGAAATGGTTGAGATTGTCTTCGTTTCCGGCTCCGGATTGGGAATTCTCATCATGTCTGTATGCATTCAGTTCTGTATAAGGTACTTATACACTTTACCCTTATATGTATAGCTAAAACTAATACTATCACGTATAGAAATAGATTATAAAAATTAAAAGTACACCAACTACAATACAATACCAATACCTATTCACTAGATTCTTCTTAGGTTCTGTATAGGATAGGGGTATTAATAGTAAAGTAGTGATCGATTAGTTATGGATAAAAATGACAAAATGGCAAGGCTAGGTCCGCTAAATCTTTATTGCTATAACACACATCATCACATAATCACGTCGTAATAAGATCATAATAATCTCATTTGTCCCCCATTATCTTCTTAATCTTAAAAATCTTTATTAACTTCGGATTAACAACGCAGACAGTTCCAGGTGCAGTTCCCCCTTGATTTGGTGAGCGAAGTCTTACTATCCCTATCCCTCTTCCCATGTTCTGAGGGGAACCAAGAGTTTGTCTAACTAGCTTCCATCCCGATCCAAATAGTGCATTGCTGGCCGTTCCTGCCAAACTAGGTGGAAGGGATGCTAAGCTGGAAACACCAGGGAAAACTGCAGGGTTCGCCACTGTCTTTGGCAACAAGGAATGTGGGAACTGTACGTGTGTAAGGTGTGTAGAGGCAGACGTTGTAGTCGTTATTCCAGTTGAAAATACAGTTGGAAGTTGTTGAGGAATTAGAAGCTGACCAAGTTGACTCGTTTGCTGTAATTTTGGATTCTGGATCACCGGCGGAATTGCTGACATGTCAGACTTTGGTGTTGGCATTGGCATTGTCATTGGCGCCATTGTTGGAGAGGAAGGCAGTGCAGATACAGAAGTCGGAGCCATAACAGGTGTTACATTCGGCTTTTCGGAAGGTGACACGTTGTACTTTTGAATTTGAACCAAATATCCTTCGGCGCTTGGAACTGGCTTCCAGGAAACGTCCAGAGAATTGGTTGTTGATCCCACCAACTGTACTTTCCCAAGAGCAGGGGGTTTTTCTACTTCCAAATGCCACAGGTCTTTGCAACAAACTTGATTATTCCAGACTTGCCGGTATCCATCCCGACCTGACCATATGTACAGACGAGTGTGAAAGGCGACAGCACAGTGACCAGCTCTTGCTCTGGGCACAGTGTCGGTGTCATCTAATTCGGATATATATAAATTTTCCCATGTCATCGTATCTAACAAATGAATATAAATGTTAATACTACAGCATGAAGAAAGTAGAACATCATACATTAAATAATATTTTATCGCTAATTTTAGCATATTATAATTATAAATAGTAAGTACCTAGATTGAGACAAAATAGAGAATTAGAACATTTCCACATTTTATCATCAGCGGTTGCCTTTAAAACGTCCATAGCAATAGGCACCCATCCTCCAAAGACGTACATTTTATTGCCAATCAATGTAGCACTATGTAAAGATCTTGGCAATGGTTGAGGTCCGGCAGCAGACGGTTTATTCCACGTAAAAGTATCTATTTATTAACATAATCATTGTTAAAGTGACTTTATATTGGTTGCTAATAAACCCATTGTTTTAAATACCAAAATAAAATATACCTAAATTCAGTAGCCACATATCTCCCAGTCGGCAACCACTCATACCGCCATAGATGATCAATTTCCGAAATCCATCCTTGCCAGTATACCCTACAGCCGTATGAGACTCCCTGGGGGGTGGTTCTTGTCCAAATATAGTAGGAGCATCCCATGACACCGTACCATTTGCATTCAGTTTCAAGGCATGCACGTCATTTAAATAGCGGGGTATGTTATTCTTCGGGTCGTCACTTTCATTTGAGAGGCCGCCAAAAACATAAGCAACATTGTCAACTAAGGTGAAACTATGTCCCAGTCGTGGACAAGGAATTACGCTGGACAGAGCTGGTCTCGGAATCAATTTCTTCCATTCCCATTTACTTGTCTAATATTTCACAAAATTATCAAATTAGCCAAACCATTATTGCAGCCATTACAGTAAACTTATTCTATATTTGTCCGCCACCTGGCCGCAGCTTCCACCCCCCCCCAGGCTCGCCTGGGGGGGGGGTGGAAGCTGAAAAGGTTTATTGAAGAAATAAATTTTGACTAATATTTTTGCTAACCTGTAATTCAAACAAATCATTGGAGTATATTCCATATTCAATCATTCCACCAAAAATTAAAATTCTTGACGAATGGACAATGCATCCAAATGCAGCTCGTCCAGGAGGGATTTCTCCAGAAACACGAGGTGTGAACCACTGGTTAGAATCTGTACAATAATGCATTAAACTATTAATTCTGGTCCCTTGTAGAGTCAAAGGTCATGTCAATTATCAATATTCTAATTTAATTAGTATGTCCTCCCCGTATCAGTTATATAATATACCAAACCACAATGTGGTACGGTTGACGGTGTTACCTATATTATAAACATGTAGATCGTCAATAATTCCTTCATTGCCACCACCGAAGACCACCATCAAATTATTAATGGCAACTGCACGATGACCATGACGAGGTCGAGGTATAGATCCAGAAATTTCGGTGACCTTTTGCCACTTTAGTGTTATTGGCGCCTCCATTACTTCCATTCCCTACTTACTGACAAGACAACACTGCGTAAATAAAGTTCAGGCTCAAGTTGAAATTGAAATGTAGAAGTAGTAAACAGATTGCAGATAATAATACATTCATTCGCAGATTTACAAAAAATATAAACAAACCAATTCACCACAAATTCATCACTTTCGTGGAATTTAAGTCGTCCTCCAGCTCCGACATCGTAAACACGCAATTCACAATACAAGAAATACATAGATGGACAAAAGTATTTCATTCCAGTGCATGATCCTTCAGTTACACCCGAAATTAATCTTTAATATATTATGTACCCTTTTCCCCCACTATCACCTATGCTTTTGAAACTATACACACTGCAGGATATTTTACATATTGATATTGATCATCAAGGGATATAATAAGATGAATATTAGTAGAATTTACATAAAATTCCTGTGAAATTAAAGGATTTATTATTGTCATTTAACAGTTCAGTGGGATGGAGATTGGGACTACAAGCCATAACCGGCTCAATGTTTTTAACATTTTTCCTCGGAACGTGCTACCGCTCAGCGTCCTTGTACCATCCGCAAAGACGGGCCATTCTTCATCTCAAAAACCAGAAAAGGAAAGTAAGTGGGAAGATTTACTATGTTACTGTCAAGAATAGAAATATAAATAAAATGCCAAGTTAGTATTTTACTGTAACTTCAGTTCAATTCACTCTTGAATGAAGCAACCAACCAACTTACCATGCATTACACCCCAACTTTGTCTCAGTCGGTTGAATTATTTATACTAGCTGGAAAATTTACATTCATTGTTTTTACTGTTTTTGTTGGTTGGTAAACTAATTATTGGAAGTGTGCAGTCTGCAGTGTAATGTAAAACGTAAACCCATTCTCATTCATATCAGTACATCTTTGTCAAGTTACTATATGGCGATTTTAGTTTACATGAACAAAAAATTGGCAAGTTATTTAACTGCATGTGCATTTATATAATATCACTATATTATGCATTTATATGTAAGTATGTATAAGTTGATGAAATGAACACATATTTGCATATTTTCAGATCAAAGAGAAGGAAAAAAGGACCGACAGGCCTCCTTTTATAGACTTTGCCTGCCTACGAAGCAGATCTCTACAAATTCTCCTATTTTCTACCTCTTTTACTTCTTTTGGCATCTTTACCCCTTTGTTTCACTTAGTAAGTAAACTATGAAACTATTTTAATCAAAAAACATTTAACAATGGAAAGTATTTGACAGTCAAAAAGTTTTTTATGATGTAATGGTAAATATTTGTGATGATAACGCTCCTAAGTCACATAAGGTTATATAATTTATTGAAAAACGCATGTAAATGGTTAATTCTTATTTGTTTTCTAGGCATTCGAATGCCTTGACGCAGAATTCGAAAACTCGGCAACAATATTTCTTCATATTTACTTAGGAACAGGATGGCTGTTAGGCTGTTGCTTATTTGGTCTCATATCCATACAAAAGAATGAAGACTGTCGTATATCGAAGCAGTATTTATGCCAGGTATGCCAGAGTTAAATTACATTACATTACATTTACGTAAGTAGAATGAGCTCTACAAAGAAAAACCTATATAAGGTTATCTCATCTTTGGTTTTAGTGCGAAAGAAGTAAACTGTCGATGTTTATCTTTGTGTAGCACATTCTCATTTAAGCTTATCATTACATAAGTACGTTCGCCATGATAATAATTTAAAATTTAACTTGTACTGGGATTGGGATTTCTTACCGACGAACTATGATAATATGATTGGGACTGGACAGAGATGAGTTGACGTGGAGTCAGGTCAAAGTCAGGCCCGATGAGATGATACAAGACCACATGCAAGGAATCAACGTGAATTTTTAAGTGAACTCTCTGTTTGCAATTTCAGGCTGCAAGTATTACGTGTGGGATCTCAATGCTGGTATTAACAACTGTGAAAGAGTATGGTGGTCTTGTCATTTTCGCATGGGTTTATGGCTTCTCCCTGGGCGGTTACCAATACATACTTAAAACATTCACATACGAGAAACTGCGAGCAAGAAACTTTCCAAGGGCTTGGTCATTCATCCAATGTTCACAAGGTGTACCTTTTGTTATCGGAGTTGCAGTCACAGGTTTGTAAACTATATCTTCATCTTGTAATGTAATATTATTTCGCATGTAATTATGTTTTTTCTGTAGGCTCACCCTCGATCTGATTAAGAACCTAAAACTTTGTATTATGTTTATGACGTAACATATAAATGCATCCCTAAACTTTTCTCTCCGTTTATTTTGAATAGATAATAGCGTTCCAAGACTTTCCATGCATTACGTAGCAAATTAAATTAAAAAATTAATTCTTTTGATTACAGGTCACATGAATATAAGCATTGGCCCCCGAACAGGTTACTACTTATCGGCTGCTGCAGTTTTCATCGGAACTGCAATCTTATTTCTGACCAACATGAGAAGAAATCGCCTGTTCAGAGATAAATCGAGAAATAGTTCCATGAAAACGTAAGTCAGACTCCTGGATTAAATTAATTAGGTTTGAAAAAAGATTCAATAATTAATGGGATGTATATGTTCGTTTAGATGCGAAACCATTGACAGTCTTGCGTCACCGCCACTTCGTCGAATTTCGTTTGCTTTCCCAGATGAGCCAGTATCCCCGATAATTTCAAAAGATGGGCGATCTGGAGGAAGTGATAAAATGGGAAATTCTAATAGTTCTAATCACGATCAACCTAGGCACCCCAAAGAACTTACGTGCATTTCAGAAGAAGGAGTTCTTGACACGGACTATCATGGAACTCACATGGTTCGTTAGAAGTGTCCCATTTATAACTTACTTGGATCTGAAAAGATAAAATCTATTCTATGTTTCAGCCAAGAATGGTGTACCTAAATACATAAAGAGCGAGAACTATGTCTCTTTATGTATAGTATGTGTTTATGCCATACTTATCCCTATATACATTCATTATTTTGCAATATCTGATCCAGTGTCCTTTCTTGTAGATACAGTAAAACATAACTTTACGTACATAAAGTTTAATCAATACGTAATTAATGAAATTATACTTAATTTGTACTATTAATTTTAACGCAGGTTCCATATACAGCCAGGTGGAACAATTTTTTTAACTCTAGAGGACTGAAATCAACTAGTTCTGGAGAAAAAGATTCTTTCTAATCAGAAAATTAATGTGAAGGCCAATACAAAACTAGAAAAATCCGAAGAAAATGTTACTCTGCATGAGGATTTCCTGTTATAGTCATCTCATTTTATGTACTATACACTGTATGTACAACGTACAATTACAAATTCACCAAATACGGAAATGTAGTCTTTTCGCTGAATGTGTCTTTAAATGAATGTATATTATCACAAAGATATATAATTATATCTTTAGGAAGTTGACATGAAAATAATGATGTGTAATATTTATGACGTTTCGTTTGCTCAATAATTTATTGTAATTTAATATGTAGATTGTCAGCAAACCTTTTGGAAGAACTTTGTTATAATATAAGTACATATGTTGCTCGTATATAGATACATTTATTAACTATAATATAAGATTTGGATATCTGCTGGAATGGAAGAATGATACAAATACAAGTATTGTACTTTGCAAGCAACTCTGAATGACGTGTTATGTAAATGTATGTAACTTAAAATTATCAATTCTGTTACTTATCATATCAATCACACAGAAGGGATGTAATGTGTTGTGTATGAATTAGTTAGCCCATTACATAGATTTTATGTCGCACTAAAATGAAGTCATTAAAATATATTAACATTTATTACAGCTTACGTGTTTGAAAAATAAAATACAGAAACAGAATAATGAAAAGTTTCATCTTCTATTTAAATAATGTCTTATAATGCTACATTCAGTGATTTATGGTTTAGTTTAGTAAGGAGTGTGGGTGATGAAGTGAAGTGATGCAACAATAATATATGTACATACACATGACTTAATGCTGATAACATCCAGTACCTAGATATAATTTCAGGCGAGCTGATAAATAAATCAAGTACGACGATCTGATGTCAATTGACTGTAAAGTTGAAAGTCATAGTGTTTGCGAAATCAACACTTTTTGCACAAATTGCTAGGAGTTAGTTGTTCATCGCCTTCTTCATGTAGAATCTTCATGAATGAGGTAGTGAACTTTGATCTCAACATTCTACTACACATTTACTTATACCTAGATGTACATAACATACCTATCCACATCTGCATAAATATGCAAATTGCGTTATATTTAACACCATGTATTTGCACTTCATGTACATTGTACCTAGAGGTACCAATGCATAATATGGGAATGGAATAATATAAGAATATAAGATGGAATATTTTCTATTCTAGTAATGTTTGCATAAAGAGTACATTGTGGTATAGATATGCTACCTAAGTTAACTGTGAAATTAAATACAGCCGAGTAGTCTAACATGCATGAAAAATAACGTTCCCATACGTCAATGGAACAAACCTACCGGTTAGCCAGGGGGACCCACTTATTTCATTCCTTTTGAGTTTATGTAAAATTGGTGTTAAAAAATATTATGAAAAAATGAATGGACAGGCATGTTTTAATAATATTGTTTTAGTAATAAACGTACAAAACATTTGGGAGAAAGATCATATTGTACAGATATTTTTTATTTCGGATAGCTCTCCCCTGATGTTCAAATATATGGTTATTTTCATAAATCAAGAAAACCCAAAAACTGAAAACATTGAAACTAATGAAAAAGAAGCCAGTAATGTAAAATGTAGGAGAAATAAATCAAACACCAAAAGTGGAATAATTATCAGATTAAATATGCTCTGCTTTTGTTCTGGCAAAATGGGAAGTCGTTGACGTAGGTATCTGATTCTGTATTTGCTCGTGAGTAGTACGTATCTACTCGAATATTTATATCCTTATAAGAAATTTTCCAGAAACAAATAACAATATAATATTGTTTTGGTTCTCCATGAATCTGATTATGATTGTGCCTGTGAAGCATTTAAGGTGCTATACTTTTGTTGCATTCACGTGTATTATTCTTTGTTCTACGCAAGAAAGAAACATGCGAAAAAAGTTCCCATAGAATATTGTTGCTGTTGTCGTAATGCCGTATACCTTTGAGTGCTTGCAATAATGATAAAACGAAGCAAGCAAATTTCCCCCTGTCTATCTTACATGTATAAACGATATTCTATGGTAGGTGCATTAACATTATCAAAAAATATCTTTAGCAGTTATAGCTATAGTTAAATTGAAAACAAAAGTTACGGCTCCCTATAACCATTATATTTTGGTAAATCCCCAAACATGTAAAAAATGTAGCTTTATATTTATGATTATGGCTCACTGTTACTAGGTATGTCTCTCAGAGTGCCTAGAGTCTAGTGTAAGAATATGAGACGAACACTAATATTTACACACGGTTAAAACGAATGATTTTTAAAGGCCAACTACTAACTACCATATACCAATACTATGAAGTAAATATCTCTAACTAGGTAGGTACACCTATAGGCAGGCATGTGTATGCCTATAGTGTGTTTGACTTGACATTATGAAGGTAGTCCAGTCGGGCTCACTAAAAGATTGCATGCAAAAACATGCAATGTTAAATTATTATAGATTATGTACTTTACTCATATATTGCTGTAGCTGTAGGTATGTACTTAAGTATCTAAATGATGATGATATGGAGCATAATATTTTATATCTCAAAAGAAGGGCTAATGAGAAATCCTATTTATAAAAAGAAGTTTGGCTAACTTAGACTATGGAGAGTTAAGAATTTTTTTAGCTTTTTCCTATCTAAGCTATTCACATTGACTGACGTGATGTGATGTGATGGAATCGTGGCCTTCTGTCTGGATACTGGATCTGTCTCCCTATTCATTCCTATCACGTTGTAGAACATGCTGGCAAAGTTAAGTTAGTAAATCAGTATGTAATAAGTCAGTTAACTCGTGAGAGCCGCACTGAGTAAATATCTAATCACCTCTCTACAAGCTATAATACTAATTCCTAGTAGATTCTACTTCCCATTATCTTAAGAAACTCTCAAGGAATTTCATCAAAACTAATTAAGAAATACGGAAAGGTAAGAAATAGATTTTTTCTTGTACATAACCCAATATTTTCATATTTCCATTTCATATACTACGTAAATATTATACCTAAATCATTTAGCAAAGGGGAAAATACTTTATTAGTACAGAATTTTTAAAAATTAAAAATGGAATTCCTTAAATTTCATTTTTCCCTTTCAGATATTTTTGATACAATAAATATGGAGGAAATTCTTCGGGAGTTGATTAAATCCACAGCGGAAAAGGGAGTTCAGAAGCAATTCTACTCTAATTTGACAGTAACAACCCCATTACAAGAATATTCTCAAGTTCACGAAATGATCGCTAAAGGGATTTCCTACTTGGAGAGCATGTGTGACGAAAAGAGTGGATTCCAGAGCCAAAAGTACACATCTCGTGATTGTCATGAAAGGATCCGTGAATCTTCAGCAGAAACGGAGGAGGAATCAAAATTTGAAGTTTATAGTTCAACTTTAATTTTAGATTTGCTTGGTGATCTTCAGCCCGAATCCCAAATAAATATCAGTGGGTCCTTATTGTGGAAGTTAAAGGAATTCATCGCTCCTGATTTCGGGATTGGTTCTTTCAACATTTTTAAAAAGCCTGGAGAAGCAGAAGAGGAGAAATATGGTGACTCTGATGGGAGTACTAGCATTGGAAGTGGATGTGAGGAAGATGAGATTTCGATTGAAAAGAAGGATTTAGTAGGAGATGAATTTCCTGACGATTGCAATACGACCGCACTTGCCATTTGGGTGCTCCTCCGTGAAAAAATTCTGGAAAGGAAGCCAGCAGAGAGTCTCGCTCATCTTTTGCTTGCCAATGGCAATGAGGAAAATGGCGAAGGAGTAATTCAGACATATCTGCCTCCAAAAAACAGTTGCCATCAAGAAGGTTGCCTCGAGCCCGTTGTTTGTGCAAATGTGATGCGACTACTTTATCAACTGGACATCCATTACGAAGGAACTGGCGAAGCTACGGAAGAGTTTTTGTACGAAACCTTGGAAAATGCATCATTCTCTCCACAAGATCATGAACAGGAAGATCAATATGAAACCATAGAACAGCAACATCAAAATCCAATCGTATCTGCATTAACAAACCCAAATCACATTCACACTTCTCCTGATGCCTTTCTGTATTTCTTATCGAGAGCTGTGACCCTGTCTCCCAAAGCAAAAACTAGATTCTGGAATTTACTCGCTGAGAGTCTCTACGACAGAATAGATACAACAGATCACCCTCTAGATGTAGCAATGAGAATTCTAACTGCAGATGAATTGGGACTTTTAATTTATGATAACCAAATTAGAAAAGCTATCCTTACAGATTACGATAAACTTTTAAAGTACCAAAATCAAGATGGGTCTTGGCCTGCGGACTCCTTGTGGAAATTGGCAGATGTCCACTATGGAAGTAAGGAGATTACGACCGCATTCGCATGTAAGGCTATTGATTCCTTTTATTGTGCCAACAAGCTACGAAAAATTAATAAGAAAATCAGCATGGAAGCTTTTGATTTTTAGATTTACTTACCTAATGTACGTGATATCTTCTATATCCTTAATTGTTACTTTAATTGACTGATAGGGTGATTAGCGTTTTATAATTGACTGACTAGCGTGTACAATTTCTTGTTGCATTTAATTTCCTTTAGTAGTACCATTTAATTTGGGAATGTGCTACCATTATGCTTCCTATACCTAATTGTAAATATATAATTGTAAATAGAGGTACATGCACGTTGAATTTATAGTTACGAGCTAGCAAAATGAAGAGTGCAGGTAAATATAATCAAATAATTAATTTTTCAGTGCAAGGAGATTTAACTGTGTTTCAAGGTCAAAAAACTATACTAATGTTCCTGATGAAGTTGATTAGCAATTATCTGTATTCTGTATAGATTTTCCTTAGACAAATATTACAATTACTAACTACTATATCATAATCATAACTTTGATTTTACGTAAGTACAAATCTAATAAAGCCATAAATAATTTTATTCGTTGTTCGTCATCATTGGAGACTTTTGACAGGTCTTCCACTCAAATCAGTAAGATCAAATGAATACCCAAGTGTGCACATGTGATTGGTAAATGGGCAAGAAGAATTTATAACACTGATTTAGATTTAAAAGACGCATGCATGTGAGTAAACACTAAATAATATGGTCTGCATTTCTAAGATCTATATTGCATACCATGATAAATCTCTATCTTAATATTCTAACACTGAACTGACTTTCGTGAAATAATAAAAATCCTTAAGTGTTATATTATATTATATATAGTTATACGCATATAAAGTATGAAGTAACCATAATAGTAATAAATAATCATGTAACATCTGATTCAGTGTCTCTGTCTATTTCAATTTCAATGCTACTTGGTGCCACGTTTAATGACTTTATATCTTCTGACGCTTAAAAATTATTACAATTAACTATGTACATTATATTCTATATGCTGTAGGTAATTAACTACTTAGGATTTTTACTAAAGAAAAATATTAAATTGGGAATATTTAGGTATCGTCTGTTACTAACGAACATTCCAGTGCAGTTAAGATAACATTATACAGAATGTGTGTAATCCCTATAAATATATTCGTACGATTAGTTTACTTACCTACTTTGTCAATATCTTTGACTGACGTATATACAGATATACTATAAATATAGAATTGTAATGTAACGTAAAATAATTATATTTAGGGATGAAGTATCTGATGACCATACTTCTTAACACTATAAGATTACATTTTACAACTTAGCATTGATTCTGATAGCCTTTGCCTTTGATTAGTTTGATGAATGCTCTTTTGGTTACAACATATAAGAATATATTCATGGTAGGTCAATTGACGGATGTCTTTTGTGATACTAAACATTTTGAATTTACACTATAACTTACACTAACTAACTGCTGACATTGCAGATTATTTGTATGTAGATACTTAATATCTAGACTAGATTGTTGTACTTATCTGCTACTAAATATGTTAATGTTTATTATAATGGTCATGGACAATTTTACGTGATTTCTTTGATTTGTGCTATTTCACTTTATTTCAATTCATTATTAATGTAAAGACGGAACACAAGAGTGATGTTTATAAATAAAAAACAATGAGAACATCTTGATAACTATATAAATAACACAACTAATCGTAAGACGGCACACTTGTATCATCATCATAATAATATAAATAGCAATATTTAAGTCGTTAGTTGAGTGGTCAGCAAAAGATTGGCTGAAGCATTATTAACAGTTCATTTAAGTCGATAAATAGATAAATTAATACAGAAAAGTCGACACTTATTCATTAATTTACAGATACACATTTCCACACTAAGTAGCTAAATTATATAAATGGTCGAATTTAATATTACAATAAATTCTATAATACAGTACAGATTTTTATTTTAGGGAGAATGACAAAATTATATGGATATTCACATACTATATGATGTAGAATTGGTATAAGGAAACCATGCAGAACAACTATTAGTTACTTATAGCTAGGAATATATAAAAGAAGTCTTTTCATTCGGGTTTTCTATACAAAGTTCTTTTAAGTTGTGTTGTTATACATAAAGTACATCTTTGTTAACTTTCTGTAATTTTCCTTTCGTTTTCTGCGTCATAATATTATGGACAAAATCAATCCTATCTTATATACATACTTAGTACATACATACACGAAGACAAAAAACTAATTTAATTATTGAATACCATTTAAATATAAACTTCCTTGAATATATTCGCAACTCAGTACAGACCATATAAATTGAAAGATATTTATAAATATAGTGAAAAAGTTTTGCGTTCACAGCCTTAAATTATTCTACAGTAGTATAATGATGACCTGGTGACTCAAAACAAAGTCAGACCTGAGGTCGCTTGACAGTTCTATACATAAATATATATAATAAATGAACTAACTGTATTCTAATGTACAGGAAGAGGCAACTCGATTAGCTTTTAAAGCACTTAAGTACATACAATGTGATAACAAATGGAAAAATCTTTATCTACATACACTGTATGCAAGAGTAAACAAAATTTATTTTAGAATCGACTTAGAGATTCATACTGAATCTTCATCAATTGGTGTAATTGACCTGGGAGGTAAAGCACGGCTTCCTTTCGGATGACTACGAAAAACTGTGCCATCCTTGGATGGCCCACCATGAGATCGAATGTCGAAATTAGGGTGCAATTGCTTCGGATTTAGTGAAAGAGCATGAGACCCAACTCCCAAGTGAGACGAGGAAGCTACATTTGCTGGACTACTACTGTGGGCAGCATTTGCTAGACTTTGTCGCGCTGCTGACCATCTTCTGGCTCTTCTTTCCACAAGAACTGTAATTAATTAGCATAAAAATATATTAGGGAAAGTAAAAATTAAATGTAATATAAAATTACATAATTAATTTAAGAATAATATGTATTTGCCTGCATAATCTGGATCATACTCCGATACAAGGCAATTTTCTACTTTGTTGCATGAAGTAATGCACTCTCCAAGGTACTCCGCCCACTCGTCAAAGTAAATGTCCTTATAATAGACAAAAAGAAATTTTTATTTATTTATTTTGCAGAGAAAGCTGAATTTTTATTTAGCAATCTGTAGGTTATGTACTTGAAAATCCATATCAGCAATTCCTTCTTCTGATATGCACGTGAGTTCCTTAATCATTACAGACGGGTCAACAGCTCCCCCTTCCTCGCCCTCTTCATCTGACTCGTGTTTTGACTGTGGCGAATTTTGTTCTACCGGAAATGCAAAGGAGAGTCTCTTCATTTTAGGCGACTGACTTCCATCGGTAGTTTCACATCTACAAATAGAAAATACGTACAAACCGTCAACAAAACCTTGTGCTAAACATGATATATATCCATTAATAAGTATAACTGTTTATAATGTAGGTAAAAGCTAGTGTGGAAACATATTACATTACATAAGTCAAACTTGAAATAAGTAAATACGTACTTAGCTTCACATTAGCAAATATTGGATATAATATGCATATCTTAATATTCACGAGCGTGAAAGAAAATAAGCAAAACTCGATTTCTACAGTAATTTCATGTAGAAGTGAAGATAAATAATTGTAAAAAACACATATTACGTTTTCATGGAGCTGTTAGCACTTTTCCTTCTTGACAGACGACGTCTCCTTACGTCTGTTAGAAATAAACACGCAGAGCCAATGAAGATTGCCAAGGCTGACATGTAATAGCCAGATTTCCATCCCACGTGAACATTAACGTAACCTGTCAATAACCCATAAACTCTCATAAAGATGCCCACGTATGAATAATCCTTCATGACCAAGCTAACAAAAGTTGTAAACTTTATTATAGGTTAGTGCTCTAAGTTCGAGCACATTTACATGTAGGTAATACATAAATACATAGTAAGTAATAATACATCCTACCAATTACGCTTATGAATTTTAGCTCAATCTCAACACAAGACCGCACAAGTTGACAGTGTTGAGAACATAAACATCTAATTTGTCAAAATAAGATGTTAATTTGTTGTCTTATGTTTCTACGGTAAGAAAATCTTGTTTTTAGAAACTGTGATGGAAAAGAAAACGTTCACACGTATATAGTCAATATCATTGGTTCACACCTACATAATTGCTGGTACTAATTGTAAATATTGCTCATTAATTTGAATTGTCCGACTTTGTACAGAAATAAAAGCTGTTACGAATACATACATTTTGCAAGTCCAGTAAAGCACTAAAGTAGCAAAGAATGATTTAGTGATACCATTTTGGGCAACCATACATAGCATAAAAATAGCTTATACTTTAATCGTATGTTATCTATCTCCCAATATTCTTACATTTTTGATAAATGTGTGCTAATTTTGGATTGGTTGTCTCTTTTGATAGCAATTACCCGTTATGCATGTAGGAAATTATTCTTAATAATACATCGGCCCAATACTTACAAGTAAATATTATTTATTTCCGACCAAGTCCTTATAATAGAAAATTTCAGAATTTCAAAGCAGATGACACAGATAGTATAGAAACTGGAAATAAGCCAATATTCGATCAAGTGAATTGTAGGGAACTGGAGGATTGGGGTCTACGAAAGATGTCTACATGATTTTCGATTCTAGTATCGCTTGCAAAAAGAAGCAACATACTTATATCTCACATTTGCATACCACGTGTACTTCTTCCCTAAATGTAGCTACTACTATACTGTGATTACTGAACTGAAATGCTACATGTAAATAATAGTTGGACTATTCTCGTATTTCATGAAAAACTTGTTCAGGGACGAAGACAGTTTGTGTATACGGTTGAATGCCTATGCTGCAGAAAGGAAATCCGGAATCGGAAATGAGATATGCGTGAGGAACAGGGGATTTATAGTAGTCTTCAATAAATTTAGTGCAGTTAGTGTAATGTAATAGAGTAGGAAAGGGCGGGATACGATTCACTTATTTAGTCCTCAGAAAAACCATGCACAATGAAATTCATGTTATGTAATAGCCTTTTAAATTATAGACAAACCAGAAAGAAAGTCAGCTCTAAAGAAGTTGTAAGTAATAAAATAAAGCTAAAATAGTTAATAGAATAATATTCAATATTAATGAAATATTACATTCATTATCCTGATGAAAATGCACCAGTTAGTAATATTTTTAGCATATTGACTGCCGTAAAAATTGCATTTAGGTATACTATCTGTCAGAACAATGCACTTTGATAATAAAGTTAGATAGTAATGATATAATGGTCAAAACTAACAGTTAAGGCTTTGATACTTGCCCGAATAAAGTCAAAATCTTCATTGAAAGCAAAAGTAGCTTTCTTTGGCAATAATTGTACAAGAAATATTAGAATTGGGCTATCCATCATGGAAATAAATAATTCTGGAGTCTGGACTGGAGTATTACATAAAATATGTATGAGAATTATTGGCAGAACCAAAATGCATTTCCTTTCCTGCTATCGATATCCGAAGTGAAATTCAGCTGCTGTGCATAAGTACATTCTTACGTAAGGGGAAAGTGTTTACTCTATTTCTACTTCAACCGTTGCATTGATAACTGAGTTGTTCTTGTTAGCTCAAGCATTCAAGCCATTACTACTTAGTTTCTATAGGCGAGCTATAATAAAACCCTCAAGTGAAACGTTGACCATCTCCGTTTTCCTTTCACAATAACTTTTCATAGGTTTTCAAGAGGTTCTTGTCGGAAATACTCGAATAGCTTCATTCGCTAAGAAGGCTAAGGTAAAGATAGAAGGGCTAGATAAAGGGGAACTCTACACACATATAATACTATTGTTAGAAAGAGTCATTCCGAGTAAATAAACGAGGCCATAAATCTTATCACTCCCTAACTAGATATATAAATATATAATAGTAATAGCTAGCTGATATGTTTATACCACATTTTACATCGGAACCAAACCATAATATCTTTCCTACACGAAAACATACCGGTAAGTGGAACACCCAAGAAAAGTGGTATCGCCTGTGAACACTGGAGAAAAGACCACGCTCGGGGGAAATGTCGAGCTCGCACTCTTTCATAAGTGTACACTTTCAGAGCGTAGTTGTAGCCTCCGAGTGAGAAGCCATACACCCAAGCGAATATCACCATACCGCTAAATCCTTTCACGGATGTAAGTGCAAATGTTGAGATCCCACATATCACACTAGCCACCTGAAATAAAAATATGGAAAAATTAATAATTAAAGAGCTATACTTAATTAACTTCAAAACATTTTTAATTAGATAATTATTAGTAATGCAAAAATATTTATAACCTGACACAAATACTGTTTGGATACGCGACAATCTTGATTCTTCTGGATTACAATGAGACCAAAGAGACAGCATCCAATTATCCATGATGCTCCTACGTAGACGTGTAATAGCACTAGAGAATGGTCATCAAATCCTTCATCAGCACACTCCATTGCCTATTATAGAATTTAAAATATTAGTAATAATTTAACAAAATATCATTAGATTGATTAGTGATATAATTCTTGTTTACATACTTTTTTTACATGCACAGTGTTACATTAAAATTGTTGATTGATTTAGACTATAGAGAAACTGGACATTACCAGAAAGAACAACGGTGTGTAGATGCCGTAAGATGTAAATGCACTTGAGAGCAGTAGAATCTGTAATGTTTTACTTCGCAGGCAACTGTAGTCTATAAAAGGGGGTTTATCATCCCGTTTCTCCTTTTCCTTTACCTAAATATTTCAAACGTAAAAATTGGTAAGTAATTTGAAAACTTATGCATAGTATTTGGCACTAGTAGAGTGAAGACAATAATATAGAGACTAGCATCATACATACATAAAGAAAGTGTAGGCTTATGCAGTAGTTACATTATTATCTATAGCTTTAACTTTCACCTACCTTTCTTTTTTGGTTCTTTAAATGAAGAATAGCTCTTCTTTGGGGATGGTAAAGAGATGCAGAACGATAACAAGTTCCCAAGAAAAAGGTAAGAAATAAAGAGCCAGTCACTGCTTGCAGTCCAAGCCTCCAACCAAACGAACTACAAACAAATGTCATACACATTCTACAATTAATTACTAAATATTTCTAGGCGTTTTTCAGCATAACAACCCAATTTAGGTTGAAGGTAGATATAGCTATATCGGGAGCCATAATTATTTTGTAACCATTTCAATTAATTAACATTCGAGAATAATTTTTAGCATGAGTTATATTATCCAGGTGTATTAGAAGAAATTAAGGTTCAAAGAAAGTATATCATCTTTTAGTAACATCATAAATTGTAGTACATAGCAGTAACTTCAACCTTATTGTCATGTCTATCTGTACATATATATGTTACGGGTAAATCGGTAATAAGGCATTACCGGTAATGCCTAGGCAAAACGGTAATTTCAGTTTTTGGGCCAAAACATTAATACGACAAATATTAAATAAATATTGAATTTACCAGTTTGATTAAGCAGTTAACGGGGAATCAGAAAAGTGTCACTTCAACCCTCTGCT
>JAQFYC010002216.1:0-27354 GCA_034694165.1 Tomocerus mixtus
TAATTTACTAATGAAGAATTTGTTTTGCTCTTTCAGAATCTAAAAAGTCAAATTATGACTACTAACGTTTGGGTGGAACAGGTAAGAAATCTGAAGACTGAAGATAATTAATTGAATATTAAATATATGTGAACTAAAAGTCTGCACGAAGCAATGTCTACTTTATAAACAAATTGGATTATATATGCATAGTGCATTAGGTTCCAAACTCAAAGCATTGCATTGTTATATTAATTTAGCGATGTAATTCTCCCATATCTCCAAACCCCATAGTTGAAATGTAGAAACCCAAGCAAACTTAAAAATGAAACTCGTTTCCCAAAAAATAGAACTATTTGTTAGACTTTTTGTCTACTTTGGAGTATATCCTAAAACCAATGCACTCTATCTTCCTTGTATTTGGTTTGAATTTGAACTGAGAGTACTACCTGCTAAAGAAGGTATTATTCCCACCCGTGAAATGTACAATTTAGGGATTTGAAAATCTATTCTTATCCTTATTTTTGTAAACTACATACTTATAAGTAGGTAGTGCAGATATACATATGTTCCCCTATTTACATTATTTGTGTGCATTCATCCAAGACTTCAGTACAATTGGTCTTTACATAAAATGTTTCCCGTGTACATACACACAATATTAGTCACTTTTTACACTTTTTAAGACTAGGTAGCTATGTACAGTAGTACTGGTACTACTCCTTTGTATCTTTATCTTTACAAACGTAACTTTCCCATGTAAGAATTGTAAGATTCTGGCTGGCAATGCAGTAGAAAAGGGAGAGTGTTAAAAGTTTATCCAACTGCAAAAAGAAATTCTCACGTGGTTCGCTGCACTGAGTCAGAGTATTGTGAGGATGAGACTAAAGAATAGACACATACATACAATACATATAAAGCTACTATTGCAGAACTAGTTATATTCCCAAGAAAACGAGGCCAAAGCTAAACGAACGGATTGTTATTGTTATCCGTCGCGAGATTCAATGTTGGATTTGATGGGATTGAATTGGCTTTGGCAAAGATGTGAAGGGAAGCAGATATAATAGAAAAGGATGTATGCAACTTATCTAATGTACTCAACTAGGACCTTCACTCAATCTCCACTTAAGTACAAATATATTCACTGAACTGAAGGTAGCTAAGCTAAATGTACTATTGAGACCCCATACAAAGCACGGCAACTAAATTATTCTACATTTTTCCTATTTGAGGCGCAAACAAATGGAAAAAGTGTGAGAGTTAGAGTGAGAAAAATAAAAAAGTAAATACTTAAACTATATTAGATACCCATCTAAAGTAGAAGAACTTAACAAATGTATGTGTATAAATACTAGGTAAAGGGTTAGATTTACAGATAGCTTAAGAAGATATTTAGAATTTCTACCTACATCCGACTACATAAACCTACCTATGTAGTTTAGCCATCAGATCAATTGATAGGGGTGTAGAACTTTCATGCTCCGAGACAGAGAGAAGAGAGAGACTAAGATTAATGCTGAACCCGAGTGACAGAGATAAATGTTGAACGAAGGCACAACTCGCTCTTTTCATTCAACTATGTACGTACGTGCACAAAAACAGCCTTTTAACCGTTTAACCACCAGCGGACGTAAATATACCAACGCAACTTCCTCTTCTTATACATTATGCACTTTCTTTCAAGTTATCCCATTGTGATTCAATTTCCTGTGTTCCTATATTAACAAAAGCTCACAGGCCAGGTCAATTTATTAACACAGTGCAGTACAATGCACTAGGAAAAACTTTGAATTAAATTGTTAACTAATGCTTTTCTTCTAATGAATAGTGCTAATTGGGTTACCTTCATTGTTGACAGAATCAATAAAGGATTCCTGACAGGGATTGACTTTCAAGAAAGGATTTTACTTAACTTCTCTATTGTTAAATTATTTATTTACAATCCTTAACTTCTTAAGTGTATCATTAACATTAGCTTTAATTGGTTACTTACAATAACAACTTAGTTCTGTTTCATTGTTCTTATGTATTACTGTAATTAAATAGAATTTGTAACTTATATTTTCCATATCCAAAGTTAGTTTCAATTTCAAATCTGCCAGCATCTCGTTATATTTTCGAATTACTGAAAAGTAGGTAACAAGTGTGTGCAAAACTATGTTTGCTTCTTCTATATTATGGTCATTACATAAGGATATACTACAACTTAATTTAAAGAGCAGGAATGACTAATGTAATATTGGATGAGTAAGCAAATTTTGCATTTCTCTGCAGTGCCAAAGAATGCCGAGCTCTCTTTTAAAGGAAAATGAATGGAATATTGTTAGAGGAGGAGAATAAGGTTCAGTTCACGGTATATTTTGTAGTAGGAAAAGTAAAGTGAGCAGAACACTGAGCATCTGGTTAGTTAGAGGAAGACAAATGTTCTTTACTCTGTTTTAGATGAGATGAGATGCAAATAATGAAGAAAGTGAGTAAAGTGCAGGCATCAAATGAGTTGGAATAACCAAGTAGCATTTATAATGTAACTGTGGTTTGCCCTGCTCTGTGGCTCCTAAGATAAAATTATTTAAGGATATAATTCTCTAAGGTGAGTGTGGGAAAGGAGCACAGTTGCTATGTATATGTATGTATGTACTAATATAATTTAGATACTATTTATTATCTACTAATAAGTATGCCTAATACTGAATTTTTAGTAAAGGCAATGCAATGGCAGTAAGTGACTGCCCTATAAAGTAGTATGTAACGTTAATGTATAGGTACTGGAGGATAAAAGAGTTGAAACTGAAAGAGTCAGTCCGTTAATAATGAAAGTGGATAGTGAATAGAGCATTAGAATGAATAGGGAATTGAACGACTATAATGTTAGTACCATTACCATTAGAGTAGGCTGCTTCGGTGCGTTGGTGGATATGGTTTGGGGAAATGTATTTTAGTGCCTACCTGTGCAGAAGGGAAAACAAGTATTAATGAAATGTATGATAATTTGGTGCAGAAATGGAAGGATTACAAATTACTATGGGATCCAGAAGAGTATGGAGGTGTGGAGCAACTTTATGTCCCATCAGAACACATTTGGCTTCCAGACATCGTTTTGTATAACAAGTACAAACATTCATTATCTATATTCTCTTATACATAATTTACGAATATATGAATACTAACTAGCTGAGGTTAAGTGAAATCACTGACTCCATTCTCCCCCATTGATATTTCTCTACCTTATTCCACTTTCACTCCAAATCTGTAGGTATGTTCTTTGTCTATATGTATATGCTTCCAATTAGTAACCCTTTCTCCTATCCAGCTCTTTATTTATTGCCCTTATTTATACTGCGTTTATATTTTGTCTATTCTTGTGAATAGGCACCCACTATTCAAAAGAATGCATTAAAATACTTTGCTGTTTTCAAAAATTATGCTCAATGATTATTATCGTATTTAGTACAAAATAAATTAAATAGCTAATGGAAAACGGATTGAATGAAAGGAAGATTTTAAACATGTCGTTTCAATTTTCAATCCAATGATTAAAATATTACCTCCAAATTATATTTCTAGACAATGTTATACAGATAAATTCAGATATTCGATTTTTCTTAAAATGCTAATCTTGAAATGTTTTTTCTAGTGCGGACGGAAACTATGAAGTAACTCTGATGACTAAAGCAACATTACATTACGACGGGAATATAGTATGGAAACCCCCTGCCATTTATAAATCTTCATGCGAAATAAATGTGGAATGGTTCCCTTTTGATGAGCAGAGCTGTGCTATGAAATTTGGTTCTTGGACATACGATGGCTTCCAAGTATAACTCCTATATAAAATTGATATACCTAATAAAGTTGTAGGATAAACACAAATTATTTTGCTAATCTGTTGGTATAGAATAATTGCTAGAATAGTTGTTTAAGCTATAAGTGAAATGCAAAATGAGTAACGATGAGGCATGAACAACAAGCTCCAAACAATAAATGTAAACTGTAGGAGTGTGAATTCCATAAGTTATACTTAGTTGTAGCTTCTTATAACAAATTGTATTAAATGTGAAGCTGTAAACGGGTTATTATAATTTGCACCCCCCTGGAAGAGAGTTCACCCTGCTCACCCCATTGCGTTTTTTTCTAACCTAACTTAATCTAACACAATCGAGACAGAGAGGTGAGCAGGGTGAACTCTCTTCCAGGGAGGTGCAAGTTAATAAGCGCTGCTGCGGTTAACTTCGTACCTGCAATGTTACTAACTATTTAAAATTCCAAAACTGGATTAACGTTATTGGTATTTATGTCTCACATAAGTTTAATATTGTACCTTTCTTTATCCATTCCGTGGCAGCAATAAAACAGGAATTTTAAAGGTTTTCGTAATATAATTGAGCTACATATTATATAGATCACTACTAATAGTAGCAGTACTTATAATTATAAATGTTTACTTTAAGATGTCAATTTGTAAAGAAAGCCTTACACGTAGCCATGTTTCCTGTATTCACAATATACTTAGATTTGTGCTTATAAAGTAACCACATTGATGAACTATTATTACATTCGAGATGAGAATAATTATTAAAGCAATTACAGATTCTAATTGCATTGTACCTATCGTAGGCGTATGTGAAAGTAAAAATATTTACTTACCTATCAATGTGCAAAACTCTACAGTAGTGTTATATGTATTTGACAAAAGAATTGTTGTACATATTATATCTGTATAGGTATTTACTTTGTTGAATTTCATACTTTATTATATTCGTAAGTAGCATCTGCCATAATTCTTGATTTGGTATCTAAAAATCAATTTAGATGGTTGACAATTATTTGCTATTATCCATGATATAAGTAGTACATGTATATTTAATGGGAAACCCAAATCCTAATATGGTGTGAAATACAATTAATTGTACTTTTGCAAATGGAACTAAATAGTAGTATAAGATTATTTTTTTATGTTAGGATTAATGGATGATACTCACTACTTAGCTGATTTACATAACTTGGGATCAGAACTACGTTTTACTCAATTATAAGTACATTACATTCTAAATACACACATCTGATCTTATTTATTTGGCTAAACTTAAATGGGCCAAATATTATACTACTACTTTACATTAATAATTATATAATAGTAATTATGTACTGTGTAGTAAGTTTACATAGGAATTATTTTAACAATATATCTACTTTTACCTAGTCCATTTATAAAATGTAACTGATTCAAATGTGAATCATTAATTAAGGATGACTATTTACATTTAATTAATTAGTACTCATTTAATGTACTTAGAAACACTACTAAGTAAACTCAAATAGATTTATTAAATTCGCATGTGCATAAGCACAGCATGTTTTGTAATTCGCCTGTACATATAGAATCTTACTATAAATTCGATTGCATTGTCAGCTTTCGCCCAAATGTAAAAGCGCACTTATTGTTATTATACATCTCTTAATCGCCAACAAGCTTATTTATGTTAAAATTAAGATACTATCTATATGAACATGTTATCTAAAGATTGCTCACAGGCCGGCAGGTGTAACTCTTCCCATTGCACCGAAAAGATGAAAGAAAAACACATTCAATTGATTGCAATCCAAATATAGACATGACATGAGTTTCATTTCATATATTTTAACTCACGCCACGCCATGTCATGCCACCAGACGCAGACCCAGCACCAACAGCAGAAGTAACACAAATACTCAACTCACGAAGCCCCAAAAGTTATCGAGTCGAGATAGTGGATGAAGTTGAGTTGAGTAGAGGAGACTGAAGTGAGTGGGCTAGCCAAACCGAATACGAAGACCAAGACCAAGCAAGCAAACTGACAGACAGATTCCTAATAGTATATTTGTATCTGCGGAAACTCCTTCACAGGAACTGTGTATCTCCCATTCTATTGCTCTATATCTAGATCATCTTTGTTTTTGTTGCAGTTGAAAGCATTGAACAAAAAAATTGTAACGCAATTCCTAAATATACATATAAGCGCTACATATATGTTAAAAATATTATATTACTTAACTACTTGGTAACTACTTACACATAAGTAGATAAATACGTATAAGTAAGTATACATACGATGTAGTAAGTAAACCTAAAGTGTGTTAGTTAGTATAATAATATTATTAATATGTTTATGTACCACAAAGAAATATACTTAATATTTTAAAGAAAATATAAAGCACAATAGGCAGGTATATCTGGAATTAAGATGTACAAAATGTACACGGTTTTGGTTGGGGGAAGGAAGGAAGTCGTGTCACAAGAAAATGAAGACATTTGGTTCTTGTTTTTCATGTTTCTTCTGTTATTTCTGATGCGATGTCTGAATGAATGAGAGAAACACTAAAACTAAACATAAGTAACACGTAACGTTACTGTATAATCCTTATATTTATAGTACATTAAGCTTTATAGGTAGAAAATGTTAAGTATAATAGTACATTTAAGTATTAGGGCTTATACAATACCACGAGCGATCCTTAAGCTTACTTATGGCACAATAATAATAGTATGCTTAAGTGGAAGCTTGGAAATAGTTTTATTTTGGAAATTTGTTGTTTTGTTGCGTGCAGGTTGATTTACAACATATGGAGCAGACCACGGGAAGTAATTTGGTGCCGATTGGGATCGACCTCAAAGAGTTCTATTTGTCTGTTGAATGGGATATTTTAGAAGTGCCGGCGAGAAGAAATGAAGAGTATTATCCCTGTTGCTACGAACCTTACCCAGGTAAATTAGAAATAGAGCAGTTCATAATATACAATAATACAATATAATTTATTGTATCCTACTAAGTAATTAAATACGTTGTATGTATCTAATACTAATGATAAATGTTTACGCTTTCTAAAGATGTACCAATAAGTATTTTTCGAAATATTGATTTATATTGGTTCACTCATAAGTAATAGAGTAGGCTTTTACCTCGTCGCTACTGAACCTTTCCCTAAAGCCACAAATATAGGCATTTGAGACTACCTTACCTTTCACCATCGAAATAAATTCAATAAAATACAAAACCCGTCCGAGAAAATTGAAAAATTTCACATAAGGAAGAGAAAGTGTCAATCAGTCAACCTATGTACAGACAATTTTCCATTTCTTTGCTTTATTGTCCAAAAAGTCGTACGTATTTAGGTGATGGCAGTGCATATCTTCTGGTATTTCACTGGAGCTGCAGTAGAAAAAGGAATTTAATATTGAGATTTACATGTACACATTCAAGTGTTAATAAGAGGCATTATGCCAATGTCAAATACAGGCTGAGCCTTTGAGACAGTCCAATAATACAATATATATATGAAGTATATGAAATCTGTCAAGGAAAATCAGAAACCATGTCAAGGGAAAATACAAACATAATAATAAAGGAAGCGAAGATCAAAAAATTTCCCCTATCCGGTCTGAATCCTATAAGCTTCCTTGCGTTTTCAGATTATATTTATATCTAGTAAATTTTCTGTATGTACTATGCAGATGTACTTCTACATTTTGCCAATTTCAATATAAACGATTCTCCTTATTATACAACAATATAGCCCTTATTATTATTATATCAGTATATTGTACATATATTTACTGATAACAATATGCTAAATCAGATGGTGCTCTGACTTACACTTCAAAGTGACAACAAAAATCCCACTTTCACCATCTTATCTTTAAATCTTTGGACCTTTCCACTTTATTCGTTGTCAGCTTAAACTTCTATCAATGTGATATTAACAATAATGTCTTTTTGGATAATGCGGATACGATCGTATAGATTTTAATTGGCTTTATAAACTTTTCAGTACCTATATTGCTAGAACTAACGTAAATGTTCCACAGGACAATATTTAAATAGTGTATAGTTAAATGATGGCTAAGGAAAAGAGAAAGATCTAAAATTAATTAATTAATATACCGGGTACTCGATACCACTATATTCAAGAATTAATATGTACATTTATCTTTTTGCATTTACTGTAAACTACCATTCTTATCATTTAGCTATGAGATTGAGCATCTCTATAATACATTTTTGTAAGCAAGTACTTACACGACATGTGAAGGAGCAATCTTTGTCTCAGAAAACTTATTAGTATACATATATAAAAATAAACTTTAAATCTTTCTAAATCTGTATACACGGAAAGTTAGTTTATAGTTATGAAAGATAAGTAAGTAGCAAGAATCAGTCAAGAAATAAATCAAATAAGAAAAAAGAGGAAGGGATGAGGAACTTGAAAGGAAAGTCATTAATGAATATCTACTACTCGGAAAAAACATTCCGAATGTGACTACACTTACACTACAGTACACTACACTACAACTAGAGAACATGAAGAACACTCTTATTTGCGGAGACGATGACAAGCATTTCGTGGAAATCTCATCTCATTCATTTCGTTTCATTTAGTTGCTTCCTGGTGAATGGGTAGCTTTGATGGATGGAGGCTAACAGTACGTGCTTTCCCTCCGTCTAAATCTAAACACCATCCTTCATTTCCGACAGTACACAACACACTCAAAGACATACTTATACACAATAGTAATACAGAATAAGTACATTACATAGAATAGCCATATGTATAGGTATAGTCACACCTTATATTTTTAGTTTAACTAGTATCATGCAAGCGAGTAGGAAGAAAACTGCAGTGCAGCACAACTAAAAGTAGGAAAAGAAAGCAAAGGAAAGCAACCAACATGTATCTAAAACCAAAAAAGTAATGCAAATTTAACGGGACACACTCTGTCAACAGTAATTTAAAAAAAGGTACTTGCCAGCACGTTCAGGAAGCTTTTTCGAATTTCGAATTTCCGTACTTATGCATTTCGCTATTTACTTGGGCTTTCTATACTTGATTTACATACTTTTCCTAAATCATTATTTCGCTAAATGGACTTCTATGACTTTGCATCTTCGATTTTGCTAAGGCAGTTTGATTTCTTTCGTACAACTAGAAAAAAATTAGGAAAACTACTGATGTATGCAGATCTTTAACAGGAAACTGTTAAAATGTGAATAGAAAGTGCAACATTTTATCTAGAGATAACTTTCAGATTTTTCTTATTATTTCCGTTCTTTGATCGACTAAAGTTTCTTAATTTTTCCAACAGAAATTGCATTTTTGTATAATGTATATTGGAATATGAGAAACCACTTTTGGAAAGAAACCGGTCTTACATTTTCAATTTGTTTATTAAGTACTTACTTTACTGTATATTCAATTAAAAGTTATTTTCTATGAGCTAGAATTTTGTACAGTACAATATTTTCTAACAAACATTGTACATAAAACTAGAAAACTATTATTGCAAAGAAAGTTCTACTTCTACATTTAAAGATGTGTAGAATCCAAAGGGGCATCGATTTTTATTGACTTGCTCACTATTTCCTTATTATGAAAGTTCATCTTATTTACTATATCTGTTATAACATTTTCTCGGATCTACTTCAATTATGAAAGGAATTTTTATTGCAACTTGTTTACGTATTGTTATTACTTTGTCGACTTCTGGAAGATATATGATAGGAGGAATTGTAATTTACAAACTTTTCCTCTATAATCAAGTTAAGTTTTCATAATAATCAATTTCTTAGAGGATGTGTTTGGATGAAATGGTTTTTGTTCAGATTTCTTGCTGACAGGACATAATACGTATTGGTGCCCAAAATGAGCAAATACTTGTATTGCCATGCATCTTATGAAATGTCTATTTCACCTTTTATTTTGAGGGCCAAAAATAACTTTAACGATAACATTAGAGTTACTTGAAAAATCTAATTGACGTAAATAAAATAATATTTACTTAATAGAGACAGATAAAATCGTGGCAATACATTAAAAATTAATAACTATTCCATCGTAGGATGAAGTTGGAAATAATAAATTGTCCTGCCTCAGCTTAAGAGCTATGGTGCAACTTAAACCTAAAGTTAAACTTAAAGCAAACTTGCATATTGAAGGTATAGGTTAATATTAAATATTAGCTAAGGTCTAATTTATGAAAAATGCCAAAAAACATTTTCAAATACTACTTCATAAACCGTTATAAAAATCCCAAATAGGAAAGCCAGAAAATATTCTGAGGACGCAACGTTTTTGTGTCAACTTAGTGATATTTTTTAGTAGATCAGTTATTAGCTTTATTACCTCCTCTAATCTAAAGAGGAGGAAAATAAATCTCAACAAGTCACCGAAAATGAATTTAATTTTTGGACTAGGCACTTATCTAATAATAAAAGACAAATACATATCTTAATAAGTAAAAACCTGTGACTCACTGCAATAATAGTACGAAATAGCTGAAGTTGGGCGCAGCGTGGAAATAGAACCAGCGGAATAAAAAGATAAGTAGAGGCAATGCAATGAAAGAAGGAAATAGTATGATTTATAGGGTCGTATCCTTTCACATATCAAAATATATCTCATCCTTTCTTGGCACAGATACTCAAGATTTGGCATTCCTAGATACTTTCCTTTTCCTCTCTCCTACAAAACTACAAGCACACTGCACATGAAATTTCAAATACATTCACATCTTGCCCTTGTTCTTGCTTAAGTTAGCACAAAATTCATATACAGCGAACTACTGAATTAAATATATACAGAATGCGGAAAGACGCTTTCCTTCTTTATTTCTCCTCCCACACTTTCACAGTACAATGTTATCTGCTCGATGGCTATTGGCCTGACTTTCTTTTACTTACATTTACGTTTTTGACAACAATATATCGTATTGCTCATATTTTACAGCGTCACACATTACATAGTATCAAGTTAAAATTAAGTAGTACTAACCACATAGTCCCTAATTAATATATGCATTAATTAATTGTACTAGTACAAATGGATATTGATTTTAGACCGTAATATTACACTCTTTTAAAGGTTAAAGTAGATACTCAGTCCAAAGGGCTGTTTAAAAAACATAAAAATAGCAAACCGTGTAAAAACCTACCACTTACTTAAGAAAAACAAATTCATTAACAATTACTAATTAGTTTGCACGTATATAGTATCACAATAAACTAAAAGTAAAAGAAACTATTTGTAAATACATTATTGTTATATCTATTGGTAGCACTTAAACTATACCTTGCTCGATAATTACATCTAAAAGTCAGGAAAATAAATTTCTTTAGTAATGGGAATTGATTCCAATTTTAGATTCCTACTAAAGTAGGATTTACGATATGTTTATGCTGTCACCCTCAATATTTGTGTGTCCCGATTTAGAGAGAAAGTAAATACTTTGTTTACGATTTAACTATCGATAAACAAGCAGTTTAGCCGTTTAGCGCTACTGTACAGATTTAGCTTTATAGGATGTAGTATGGAGAAGGGGCCTGTGACGGAATACCACTTGAACTAGTAAATAATGTCTAAATGTTAGATCTAGTGTAGATAAAAGTTGGTGGACAAATTACTACTGTGTTTGTAAACGATTCCATTGAAGAATAAGTATTCAGGAGAATTCTAAGCGTAAGCGTAAGCGTAACTAAACTTTAGGTATATAAACAGTGAATGTATAGGTATGTGGGTAGAATTACTTGAGGAAAGATGCAATGCTAGATGCAAGCCTGTATACTGTACATGCAGTAAGTACTAAAACTAAACAGTATAACATGCATTGCAATGATGCGAGAGAAGAAGCAGAGTAATTTTGCTATTTGTTACTTTTACGATGGGCGAATAATGGATGCAACGCAGTAACAGTCATTTGCAGTCCGCTTCCAACTCAAAATCCTCAGAATCGAATCCAAATTTTATGTATAATAATTTCAAGTGATATAATTTACGATTGAGTTATTCGGACAGCCAAATACTTTCTTGATGTTGATTTCCTCTCTAGTGCCTATATCCTGTCGTTTACACTCTCTATTTTTACTACAGCTTCAGCTTACACGGTTTCACAAAGAAAAATACATAAATTCAAACTCATTGCGAAAATAAGCCGACAAATTGACAACTCTGTAATAAAATATGGAAGAAATTCTCATGCAACTGTATTTTTGTTCTTCGTTTGGAGAGCATTCATTTAACTGCGTAGATTATTTTGCATTTTGTACTGGTATGCGCGATATATCTGTCGTTTACACTAGTCGAGTATTTGATAAAATTACCAGGACGAGGCTACGCTAAATAAAATTACCGTAAATTCCGTAAATTGATTACCCAGGGGGATTAAGTTTTGCCATAACTTAATTTTGTCTTATCTGTAAATATCATGTATAATTTTACTTAAAAGTTAGTTATTTCGATCACATGAGTAAATTGTCTAATTAAGACTGCTAATTGATGGTGCTAATTACAGCAGGCAATTAACAAAATAAATTACAAATTGTTTTAATATGTTTACCCCAGGGTGTACTATACTATAAGAAGTACTATATTAAAGAAACAAACTGTATTTTTGAAATATGTATGTATAAATTCGAAATGGGCTAAAATGTATGAAAAAGTACTATGAAGACTTTTTTTTATTGATTTTCAGATATAACGTTTAATTTGACGATGAGACGGAAGACTCTGTTTTATACGGTGAACTTAATCATCCCTTGTGTCGGGATTTCTTTTCTCACGGTGCTGGTCTTCTACCTTCCTTCCGATTCTGGAGAAAAAGTCACTCTCTGTATTTCCATTCTTCTCTCACTTACTGTGTTCTTCCTCTTGCTGGCGGAAATTATCCCGCCGACTTCCCTCGCAGTTCCTCTTCTTGGAAAGTATCTTCTCTTCACCATGATCCTTGTTACGTTATCTATCTGCGTCACCGTAGGGGTCCTCAATGTTCACTTCAGGTAACTCAATTGTCCGTCCAACTAACTTCGTTCCTTGTGCATCAGTAGATTAACTAGCTGATTTATAGTATAAATACTTTAGCAGCACTTTGACCAACTTTATCAACTATGTATAACAACTTCACTACATACTTACGTCCATATAGCGTAAAGGAACACTTCTAATCTTAAATGTAGGAATTTTGTATAGATTTTTCCAATTTAGTAAATATATATAAGGAAATAACAACTAAATCCTTAAAAGTAGTTAAACGTTAAATATTTAATTGTACAAAGAAAGTTATTAAATTATACGGTAAATTGTAGTAGATTCCTCTTCATCTAGGTCAAGAAAATAAAAATGGAGTACGAAATTTATCGAAAGTAGCAGTAGGTAATCTAAGCATTGACTAATCTTTCTTTAAGATTTTCCGAGCTAAGCAATAAAGCGTATTGGGTCATTGGTCAAATATTTTACACGCGCAATTTGATAACCTGAATACAAGTATTTTGAAGAAAAGAAACTAATTTCTATCTTAAAATGCCTCCTGGCATTAGTCTGTCTTTCCTTTTGTCAAAAGACTATATCCTACTCCATCAGTTATGTTCTGTAGCTCATCACTGACCAAAAATGATCACCCACTAGAAACAACTTTGAAAAGAAAAAAATGCACTGTTGAGAAAAGATGAAGGATTGTAAGTATATTTAGAGTTTTATAGTTATGAATGAAGTATTATTGTAGATAGCTGAACTATGTGGTGATATGATAGTGATAGTGATGAGGACAACGACAAAGACAGAGATGATGGTGACATGCCGTTATGTGAAACATAAAGTTACATTAAAAGGATGTATGTCGCTCCTTTCATTTTTCCCTTCTATTCATCTTTTCTTTCTCTAGTATTATTAAAAGACTCGCATCACGTCATAGTGGAAGTAAAGTAAAAGTATGACATTTGTATAAATAATCTGTTGAGAGAGGCTTCTGTGGTGATTTACTAGTTGAAAGTGGTTTGGTTTGGTTTGGTTAGGTTAGTATATACCGGTAAGTGTACGTAAGCCAAGCCACAGAGTTCTAAAGTAGTGGGAGGGGTGAAAGGAGATATTTTCTCCATTAACAATAGACGAGACATAATATACTGTACATTCCTTAGTATATGATATAAATAATAGGTCAAAGGAAAGCTAACGCATAGCCTTAAGGGTTAGAAGCTACTGTAGTATTGTTATATACTGTATGTACTGTGTATAGGTAGTAATTTTCCAGTATGTAATTCTAGTACAAACAAAAGGGAGAAAGAGAGTGAAAGCAAGTAGGCATTATTATATGTAGTTGTGGAGTAGGAGAAAGCGCAAGGGAATTCATTTCAGTTCTGCTCTGCCGGTCTGGTTTAGCCTGATGGTGAGTTCAATTCGGTTGAGCTGACTGAGATGATAAAAGTGGACATAATCATATCAATCTACGTTGAAGTAAAGAAGGACAAGATATCACATCTTAGAGCGGAGTGGCTAAGACAAGATAGATCACAGCCAAGCCAAGCAAAAGCAACCCGACTTTCCCTTCCACTTTCTCCTTACTTACGTGGGATTCCATTCCATTGCATTTTCTATGAGTTGTCTTATGTCTTATTATATGTTGTGTGTGTAGATGGGGATGTGGACAGTAAATTACTTCCAGTCATTCTCTAATCATTTCTTCAGCTTTTTACTTTAGTTTACTATAGTCTTTAGCTCTGCGTTCAGTCAAGTCAAGTCAGTGAGGACAAGACAAGACAGGGGCTAATGTTGGCCAACAGCAGAGAATTGCATTTCGATTTCTTTTCCTTTCAGATCTCCATCAACCCACAAAATGTCCCCTTGGGTAAAGAAAGTCTTTCTGGAGTTCATGCCTCGGGTGTTGTGTATGAAGAGACCTGAGTATCACCCTCGTTATGCCTTTGAAGGCGACTTCACAACCGGAAATACAGACTATGGAATGAATTTTGGAACTGGGTACGCCTTTAAATATTGAATTGATGTATTTATGACATAGCGTGGCTAACATTGTAACGCAAAAAGCAGGCCACATATCCGAGAATCGAAAATTCTCAATTTTGGCTGGTTTTATTTTTTATTGGTTCATTTTCTAAATATTTATTACACAGGGATACATTTTAAGAGACTGTATTTGTTAAAGAGTACAGATATCTTTGCAAAAGTATAATCTGTATACCTATTTATTGTATATTAATTATTTCCTGTAGTAGAATTTCATTGATAGTTAGTAAGCTTCAAGATAAACAATATTATTTTTTAGGTCAAATTTGCTTAGTGCTGCATTAATAAATATTAATCTTTGAACACTAAGTTAAATAATTTGTATCTTGACAGGACACTGCGCAGAGACAGTTATTATGACAGCAGTCCTCGAACCGAATCCAGTGTGGACCATTCCCGACATGTCAAATCCTTCTCGGATGATTCGGGTGGTGAGTTAATTTCCTTGTTTGCTTTGTATTTTAGTATGTATAATATGTGGTGAAATGTTATGGGTAAATAAGGTAGATAACAAACATAAAGTTCTAAAAGCATGATACAGGTGCACATACACCTGTCCTTTAGATATGATTAGCTTGACGAAGGTAACTACATTTGGTAATATTATATGTGGAGACTGGTAAGAATAATATTATGTCTCATGCATAAATATGACGAATAGAATAAACAGAAAAGCTTTTACTCGTGACATGTTTATGGTTTTGACAATGAATTTGTCTCTAGTGTCATGTTAATGCGTTCTTGATAGACGTACATTAGACAGGACAGGACAGTCAAGTGGTTTTGTTTACAATATTTATGTCAGACGCTTTAGAGCACAGTTATCCTCCGTGAATATTCCAAATGGATGGTAAAGTGAATCTGAGTTGGGTTGGCCCGTTGGCCGGATCTCCCGACGCATTTTCCAAGTGTACAGAAACAGCAAAATAAAATTAATATGGATAAACAGTAATGGACTGCTATTTGTGTTGTGTTTATCTGTTCATATCAGTCACCTTTAGGTAATGTACTAAAATGTAATGTAGGGAAGGGATATCGTAACAAGACTGAGTCAAGCAAAGGTTTAGATATTGTGAATAATTAAATCCTCCTCGATAAGAGGAGGATTCGTCCTTCGTTCCAACCAGATCTTCTAGCCGAGTGGATTGAATGTACAGTGTTGGCTAATAAATTTATACTATTTTCCAAATCATCATAAGCTAGTATACTTAGGTACAAATGTAATGTAATCTTGAGCCTTGGGTTTAAATATATTCCCAATGAACATAATCACATCACAACAATCCAGGCTTTTGCAGATACTAACTTTGTTCCTTTGTGTATCTAATAATAATTATCTGTATAGTAAAATTAGAGTTGGGGCCATACTTTACTTTTGACATGGTATTGATGGGAAAGTTATTTACATATTTAGTTGCATATTAGTATAGAACAATAAAATACTAATGGATTAATATTATAATATTTTTGATAAATATTTTTGAGTGTGAAGATAAATATCTTTAGCATACAAAGGAAAATCTGCTTATTATATACTTTAGCAATTAAAGAAAATAAAGTAAGCAATCATGATACAGGCTTGTAAGCTTTCTCTTTTTAAAAAACCGTTTTTAAGGTCCAAATCACAATTCGTAATCTCGATTGTGTTTCCAATATTTAAGCATTTCGTCGAATTAGTCATTTACTGTTTCAAAAATAATTACTAACATGCGTATAAGCGATTTGCTTGCTATTGATAATGAAGGTAATCCCTACGGTTCTATATTTTTCTTTCACTTTGTATATACATATAATGTAATTCAAGGATCTCTGTAACCAAATATCAGCTGGACTAACACTAGATTCTAATGTGGGAGGCGTAAAGTAGAACAGTATGTAATTTAGTGCTGCATCAGAGGAAGCAGTCAGTCCAGTAAAAGAGAGAATCCCATTAATTAATTAGGATTACTAAAGCTCGGAGTGTAAGATCAGATTCACTGCACTACAACCACTTTTACTGCATTGTGCAAAATCCACAATATTTATTACTGCAATACATGACCCCAGATTTATTAGCATATACTAATATTGTGGCCTGTTCGTTGTTATTATTTTGTAGGTGCAAGCTGCACCGTTATGAGCTAGTTCCTATTTTCAACTTTGGTCTTAATTTCATGACTTCCTCTTAGAAACTATTTATTCTTATAGATTAAGACACAGATAACAAGAAAACCAAATATTTTTAGAAAAAATGGTCTATAACGTTATTTACAATTATTTATGGTCCTGAGAATTAAGGAAATTATATACTACAGGTTACATTCGGTGATTTTTTCCACTTTGATTGATGTTGCATTACTTTCCAAGGAAAAAGCATTAAGGCATAACTGTGTATTAGATTATCTAAAACACGCAGTAGACATTATACACTAAATGACATCATTTTATTTCCTTTGTAATTCTAATATTTATTAGCATAAAAACAGTTTTAACGGTAGTATACCATGTACGATTGCGGGTAAACATGTATTTAACCAAATAGGAGAATTCTGATGCTATATTTTTGATTCTGATGGTCGCCACGTCTTAAGTTTATTGTGGCACACAGTAGGTTTTTAAAAAATAAATAAAATTGAATGTACTTTTTATTAGAAATTTTTTTACATTATATTAATCGTTTGAGATGGTAGATACACAGTGTATAGGTATATTTCCAAAGATATGAGCCTACTATAGAAAGCATTAATATTTCTCTATGTTGAGTAATGAAATTTTTGAACACATTTATAGCACACATGTATATTGTTATAGGTATCTTCTTAATACTATTTTCAACGTTATCTCCTACGCTCAGTATTAATAAGGCTCAGGCTTAATAAAGATATAATATTTGTGATGTAGGATGCAAATTTAATACGAACTAATTCTGGTGCCTAGCAAAGCTAATTTATATTTACCTTCTGGTGGTATCCACTCATCCTTATTAGATAAACAGATTCCACCTGGGTTGGCGGTGCGGTGGCACTTATTGCTAGCTAATTTAACCTAGATTTTAGAGTAACTAAGTAAGAGGTTCATATTTAGGTTGCGGTTAGTGAGCCTGTGTGTACGAATAGCACGAACTGTAGTACATATAATGGAGGAAGGGGATGCCAATTAAATTCTGGAGTAGCTAGAAAATGAAATTTTTAAATTCAATTAGTAAGGTTGATTACTAATAAAGTAACAAAGAACCTCTTGACAAATTGACTTGATATATCAACTCTGAACTGACAGTAAAATAAATATTATGCATAATCTACCGTATCTGTATGAAGTTTGAAAAAGGGTGGAAACCTTGTCAATCATATTGACAACATGCACTTACCGAAATTATTAGCTTAGTTTAGTATACGGAATTAATTTTGCAAAGTTACTTACTAATTAATTTCCAGCTCATCAGTTCACTTTCATAGCACGCAAGGCTGAAGACAAATTAGCTTTCATATTAGGATGCAATGAAAACAAAACTCGTCAAATATTTTCTACACGAGCAAAATAGCTAGCGTACCTCTGTAGTAATTGAAATGTAGAAAATGCGTTTAACGTAGACAATGCCTCTCTAAGGCAAGAGCTATTCTTCAGTTAATACAATTTTACATAAGACATTAGGACAGTTATCAATAGCTGAGGATTGAATCCTTTTGTATCGCTTTTTGAATAGAAAGATAGCATCAATAAAATTTATATGCGCATGGTAGCAAATAATTAACTATATTTATAATCTGCACCAATAATGCAATGAAAATATTTAATTTCAGAGTAGGTAGCAATAACATAATTTCGGCAATCCCTTTACTTTACAAGGACTTTGATCACTTGAAAATAATGAAATAATTTTCTATGACACTCCATCAGGGAATGTGCTCCTACTATACTCATACTTCATGTATCCTATACACAACTTTTCACTATCTCCAATGCGAGTAGAGTATCCACGAATCCTGCTATCTCTTTTTGCTGTAGAATCATAAGTACATATATACATATTCATTCATTTACTTTGATGTGACAAATCTGGATAACTCATATTTGATTCGATCCGTGTTTTATTTAGGAATCTTGTATATATCATATAATGGATAGCTTAAAATTATATGCATTAACACATATATACGCTCTTAACTTGCTGTGGCCTTATTCTCAGAAACCCCGATTCATTTTCAATCATCCGATTAATTTACACAAATAAGTATTCAAGTTACTGTGTAGTGTAGTACGCATACAGAGTTTTATCCTTGCCAATATGCACAAGTATTTCCAAAACTATTCTTATTATCGAATAAAATGGAGAAACGGGGTTTCACACATGATGATTACAGAACTAGGATATTTAAAAATATATGTTGTCCATGTGTCTGTGTAGATAGCCTACTCTCTGATATGCAAATAGCATTGCAACATGAGGCATCCCGTCACCCGGTTTATTCTGTCAACGGGCTTTTCTGTCCTACTGGATATACCGTCCCATTGCCATTGCAAGGAAGTTAAAATACGAACATGTCCCAAACAAATCTGCAGTTTTCGTTATACAATTAAATTCAAATTCAAATGAAATATAATCTAGGCAAGTTAGACAATTTACATATTTGATTAGTTAATTTCAAAATTAGAATTTGACAAAGTTAAATTGAAAGTAGGTAACCCAAATCGTGTCTTCGCCTAGGAATGTTGTGATGTTCTTCATTATGTAATCCATTTTTAGAAATTGTATATAAAATTTTTAGAGAAAATAAGGGAAGAGAATATCTAACGGTACAGTAAAGATAACTAAACTGGGCAAGATAGAGAATATAAAGAAAGAAAAGGTTAATACCTACATTCTACACAAACTAAACTAACTTGAGCAAAGGGAGTGAGCTGATTGTGATTGTGAGTGAAGTGAAGTTAAAGAGAGAAGAGTGAAGTGAGGGCAAAGGGAAAGCACACGGAAATGTATTTGGATTGCACGGGTTGGAAGAGACATTTCCTTCGCTCCAGTAGATCAAGTACCAATAAGGATCCCGTCTCAACATTGATTTACTGCTTTACTCTAAATCTAGCTTTCCCACTTGCCTCCTCATAAGTCACAAATGTGAATTTCGTCTTTCTCTTACATCCACCTCTTCCCACTTACTTTCACTATCCTACAGCTACAACTAGAACGTCTCCTCTTCATCTTATTTTAGTATTTCCGTATAGTTATCCACAAAACGTGCAGCAGATACGCACAAAACAAATATTGAAGACATTAGTACCTACTTTTATTATATCTTCATACAACTATGGTAGATGCCATAGATTTGTATTTATAAGAACTTGTATACTATTGCACTGCATATAATAACAATTGGGAAAGATAGCATACGTTTGCCGTATTAACCAAATTAGTATCCCTGGGAATTTCATGTTTTCCTTGGAAGTCTCCCATAATTGCTTCGCCTTGAGGAAAAATCGGAATATCGAATTTAATTTCAATTCTTAACAATTTATGCAATTACGTACACACAATTACGTAAATTAAAGTACACACAATTTTTAAAATCAAAATTCTTCATTAATTAAGTAGTAATTTTTAGATAAAGTAGGCCGGCATTTTAACGAAGTGACAAAAGTAATGCTCTTTTCCTCTCTTGAAAGTTGTTAACATACTTTAGGAATATTTTAATTTTGAAAATTATAAAGATGCATGTTTCACAAATGGGAAAGCCCACGGGAAGTTAACATGGTTTACACGGTATGCACTAGTTAAGGGTTATATACTTATTGTACGCAACATAGTAAAAGTTGTAGCGTCAAACAAACCAAGTTGAACCAAGTTGACTTGTGTGCTAACTAGACCTCAGGTAGTGAAGTGACTCTGTTCCGCTTTGTGCCTTTCTGATTTGGTCTCCTCAGTCTGTCTGACGAGGAGTCCCAATCTCGATTTCAACTTGACTTTGCTTCCTCATGGTCCTTGAATTAATGTTGAACAACTTTTGAATATGTATATACACTGTCTAATACTCTACTTTCTAGGATATCCTCTACGTCTACAACAAAGTTGGTACTTGGTATGGTACTGTACTAACTAATAAGATAAGTGAGGCTAAAAATAATTTATACAAATATTATATTGTGGTAGCAGTAGCACCACTATTACAATATAAATATAAAGTTGACTATCTTAATACAGTTTCCATATAAATAAAGTACCTGTACAGGAAATGGTTTAGTTTGCATTGTCAGAGAATGCGTAGGTTGTAGTTTGTAGGTTGTTCGCCCGCGTAGAGAATTCTTGGGAGAATTTCTCCAGGAGAAAGTTGGTTGGCTGGTTTGGTTTGGTTGTATAATATTTCATGGCTGGCTATCTTTATCAGAGCTCTTGAAGGCATAGTGGAAAACCAAGTTGTATTATTTATGGCTCTGGATGACTTGTTGGAATATCGGAATATCTGACTTCAGCTTACAGATTTCACCTCGATTGAGATTGATTTTGGGGAAAGGAAACTTTAGTTTAGTTCGAAACTTAACCTCAAGTCTTATAAACGTACAAACAGAGTGGACATACTGAACTGACAGTCTGTACTAATAATATACTTTCTAATACTACTGTAGGTTAAGTAGGGACTCCTTAATAGACAAGTCTTCTGGTGTAAAAGTAAAAGTAAATGTCTGGGTTGGCTTGACCATTGGGTAGTATTTGTAAGTACCTAAAAATAGTAGGAACGTTACAAGAAATGCTGAAATGTATTTAATGAAGTGTAATAAATTGCTTACAGTTCTCAGTTTCCATTTCCTTTCCTTGACTGGAAGGACCTTTATTTCAGCTGTACAGACAAATATAGGTAGATAACTTGTAAAATATTATAGCTTAGGTACTCAATAGCATTTATAGGCTAAACCTTATCTTTCGATTAAAGATATTATTATATTATAGTTATATTAACTATATAAATGTAAGTACGTAGTATATGTGTATCCATTATCTACATTAGAAATGCCCCAGAACATTGTAATCGTAAGTAAAGTTAAAGTCACAGCAGTACTAAAGCACAATACCTACTTACACTATTTTACTAAAGATCTGGCCACGCACCACAACCAGACTGGATACTTTCTATATATGTACAAATATATGCTTAGTACAGATAGACAAAGCAAACTACATACTTAAATACTGTATATGTACACTGTCTTTACAATTTCCAGGCTATGTATTATGTACTTAAGCAGTAGGTAGCCTGCTTAGTCATATAGTAAAGTAAACTAGGAAACGAAATGGGTGAAATCTGCTGACAGTGCCAATACCGCACCGACACGTTAACACACCATTACTTTTAAAAGGACAAGTGTGAAATCTCTTTTTTCATCCTGACAGTTTTTGCAGAGCAGTTGTTGCACCACCTAACTAGATAAATTATAGAAAAATGCCAACTTTTTATACAAAAGAACCATTTTAAGAAAAATTGTTTGAACGCGTTTTTCAAAAGTACAATTCTATTGGCTTATTACAATATAATGCATCGAGTTAAGGATAATATGCATGAATATCCAGAGAGATGGACTGCATATTTAATCTCCTCACAACGAAACAAGGAGGTACTATATTCAACGGCAAAGTGAATTCACTTTCCTTTTCAAAATCTGTAATACATTTTAAATAGAAAAATAAAAAATATTTTATAATTTCTCTGAAAGTCATTGTATTAAAAATTGTGGAACTGGAAAATTATTAAGCGCGGATACCTAGGAAGGTATTATAGTACATATCAGTGGCGGATCCAGGAAGGGGTTTTGGGGGTTCAAACCCCATCTGGGATTACCTAACTTACACTAGATAAGTTGGCATTCAATGAGAAACTAAATAAATAACCTGGGTGTTAATTAAAATTCTGTATGCAAAATACTCATGAACCCCCCTGGAAAATTTTCTGGATCCGCCACTACATATAGGTAATCCCTTCAAATTGTATACTTGCACATGCACTATACTTTTTATATTATATTAATAATAAGATTACTTGATTTTGATATAACGTGAATATAAAGTTATAATGTAGTAAAGCGATGTAAAGTTTCGTATTATTAAGCGGATATCGTGCTTGCATGGCCGGGTATAGTAACATTATATAGGTAACCAGGATAAGGATATTAAAATACAGATATGTATGTAATATGTCTGTTCTAGTGGGCCAAAATTCTCCATTTTAATTTAGTTACTTTGTTAAGCTCTCCTTTGAAGAAACTTTTGATGAACTTCAGTAGTTGTGTGAGAATTAGTACAAAGCTTCCATACTTACATGTAACATTAACCGGAAACCTTGTATGAACTTTTCTATCCGACAAAAGAAAGAAGTCTACTTAATAGATCATTTATGCGGCTCAATGTTACATGCATAGATAGCTGTTACCCGTTCCCCAGCTTACTTATACGCAATTGAGACTTTGAAAGTGCGCAGTATTATTGCACTTAACAGATTTTTATATCAGATTATAAAGTAAGTAAGTGGGCGAGTGTACTATTTAGGTACCTACTGTGAGTAGGCATAAGTGTATGCACAGATTCGTAATAAAATATGCAGTAACAGATAAGGAACACAAAGATACATAAAGAATTTAACGGTTCCTCTCATTCTCTGGTTTACTACTGTAAATATTTAAATGCGATTTCAGCATAATTCGAGTAAAGACTACTAAAGCGTCTATATTTCCCTTTCTCTGTCTGGGAATCTCTATTTACTGTTGCGATTACCCATGCATCCACTAACTTACTTAGAATTGCGAAATGTGCGAAATTGTGTATACATACTATATACCTACTTACAAATTATAGTAAGGATGCTTTCAATGAAGTATTTCTCGGTGCATAGTAAATGATATATTCAAATGACAGTACATAGTTAGCTATAATACATATGTACTCTTGTCAAGTAAGTCGGAAATGAGAAAGTGGTAGTAAGTAAATCGCAACCAAACCTTATCTAAATATCAAAGATGAAAAGAAACTGGATTCATTTTTGCTTCACTGAATAATACGGGTATCTATGTATCTATCACAAGGGAACTCAATCTCATTTATTTACTTATTAACTCACAAAGCATCCTATAGACATAGCCACTATATCGTCCCGAAAATTCTCTTATAAATAGTTGTGTTATACAATCAGATAAATGACAACTCTTATAATAAGAGTGAGGTTGGATATGTACGCGTTTTTGTTTGGTAGTTCTGCGTATTATTATCAACGCATGTATATTTCTTAATCAATATAAAGGATTATTTCATCCTATTATAGTAAATCCTATTTGTAACTTACTTTTGTGCTATTTATCAACATGTTGCGGAACAAAATAACAACCAGGCAATGATGTTCAATAGACGCCCGTGGACAAAACCACGTTTAATTGTAATTCGGTCACAAAGAGAAATTATCGAAATAAAGTGCCTGCCTCCTAAAAGGATGTTTGTTGAGTGTTTTGTCGCAGCTGATGTTTTATGTAATATATTGACCTGTAAGACTAGGTTTTATTTGTAAAAGCAGTTTTGCATTTTACGTATTTATATTTAACTTCCTTGATAATAATGTATTATAATAAATACATGAACGTGTGGGGAGTAAATGTGAGCACTATCAGCAATGATGACATTTTCTCAGCCCATGCTGTATATAAGAAAGTATAAAATGCCTCTGTGTGTGGTTGACGTATTAATATTGTCATAAAATGGGTCATATTAGGGTACCAGAGTGAGAATAATAATTTTTGGATATGAATACCAAATGTTTGTGGTTTAAGTTAAAACGGGGTTTGAAAAGGAATCAGATTGTAGAACTGATAAAACAAATATTACTTTTATGATATCATATGATGAGTATTAGAGCCAGAATTTGCCACGGTATGTTGCACAATAATCCTAATGAGAGTTCTTGTGATTTTCAGACATGGGACTGAACCGGCAATACAGCCCAGAGATCTTAGCAGCACTGCAGAGCGTACAATTTATAGCCCAGCATATCAAGGATGAAGACAAAGATAATGAGGTAAGTGTTCTAATGAGCTCTACTCACTAGTCACAGAAAATTGCTTCAGCTTCTCACTCACACAACTTTTCCCATTTCCTATCTAATGAGTCCCACAACACATCTCCATCCTCCATGACGAAAAAAACTTGCATCGCATTCACTTTCAGTTCAACTCAACATTTTCTGAAGTAGGCAGTAGGTACTACTTATTGTACTATAAGCTTAAACCTAAGTAAGTATTAACTACGAAGTGTAAAGGTACAAGAGACTAACTTTCCCTTTCCTTTCCCTACTTTCACTAGAATACCACATAAAGAGCCGCCCACCCTCCTTCCTACAACCTTGTCTTTTAATTTTCTCTTTTCCTCCTTGTCTTTGAGAGTAAATCTCTGCTTGTGGCATCTCAACATCCAACTACTACTATACTAGTACATATAGTACGATAGTTTTTTGTTTTTCCCAATCCAGGGTTGTAGAGATAATAGTTGGAGTGCAAACGAGCAGGTGGATAGTGCAGAATTGAATTGAATTCCTAGAAGAGGGTAATATCAAACTAATAGGTACGGAATAAGTAGAACTGAGATTCTAAGAATGTTAACATTTCCAAAATTGTATTCTTGCTACTTTCACCTGTCATGTGAATGTATTAGTATTGCCACTAGTTCTATACTATCTCTAAAACGCAGTGGAGGACAAGACAAGCAAATAAGCATAACATTGTGCTTAATGGTCCATGAGATTGTTATGTAAGAATTTTAAGGAACTTTACACCTTATGGCTGTGTAAGCTTGTTTTTGCCTGTGCTTACAAGGGAAGCTAGCTACATGCATGATCGTAAATGTTGAAAGTGGTTTAAATGTTGAAAAATAGAAATAAGTAAATCAAAAACGTATACACATTTTTTTCTTTGGCATTATTTATTATTACCTAACTACTACTAACTAAACAACTGTCATACTTTTAAGGGATCACCCGTCATTCACAAAAGACGTTTAACAGGAAAGCTGGTTCTGAAAATCAGATTTTTTACTACTTCTGAACAATATATATGTACATGTATGCTCTCGCAACCTGTATATGATCTGTACCTTTATTTAAATATATTTGTTGCGTAATTATTTTTAGGGGGTTTAAATAATTAATGCTTCATTTTTTCTGAAAGAATAATTCGATTATGGAATAAGAAAAATGAAATTTTCCTTTCAGAATTACAAATAGATATGAATCATAAAAGCGAGAAGCATTAAGCTACCCTTGATATCCGGTCTTTGCTTGCATACAATGAGATTCCTTTGTCAATAACAGAAACCTATTACGTAATAGACTCCGAAACTATAAGATTTTGAATAGTACAATAATTTAGGCGTGTATATATTCATAGTCGAATTTTAAGCGTGTGTATACGAGAGGAGTAGTATTTTGCTCATTTATTTGAAAGTCAGCACGTTTTGCTATTAAGTAACCGTAAAAGTCAAAGTCTGTGACAATTTAAGGTGATAGGATACAATTTTCCAACACTAAACTGAACGGAACAAATTGGATTGATGCTGATCGTTCTATTCGTATGGTCATGATTTGGAATTTCAGTTTATTACAATAGGTTACTTGTTAAAATAGCTTCTACTCTATACTTTCCTTATTCTTATTCCTATTACCAGCCATATGTTTCCACCTTTCTCAAACATAACACTGAGCATACTAACATCGTCAGCAGAAGAAGACAGTGGACTCTGGACTCTGGAAATAGTAAAATAAACAACTGAATTGACTCTTTTACCTTTGTACTTAAATGGCCACACTAAAAAGTTGCCCACGTCAATTTCCCTTTCTTGTAAGTCATTGAAATAAGTATGTAAGGATATGTAACATTGATTCCTTTAGTATAAGAAGGTAATCAACGTATTAGTATAGTAAGTAGCAAGTAGGTAGATACCGTAACGTAAGTAATATAATATAATGTAGAATCAGTATCAGTGATATTGTTTTCTTCGTGAGAAATGTTGAATTTACGATGGGACTTGTTCTTCTCAAGCTGCTTGCAGTTTTATAGATAAAACTGAGTGGAGATTGGGCATTTAAAGGTTATCTGTGAGATGACCGCTCGTATTTTATTGTAACCAAGTCGCATCAGATTGTATTAAGATAAGGAGCGCTCAGGATGTCTCCGCACATAAATAAATTCACCGATTTCCCATCCTCTCTTTTCGGAAAGTTGAGTTCCCTCTGTTACAGTTACACATTCACGTACGAGTTTATGCTTACCGTGTGTGTCCTACTACATGCAATGTATTCGTATTGAATATAGCATAGCATAAGCATACTACAGATAATATTACGTATAATATAATATAAATAGTACTTAGATAGTCACTTATTGTTAGCAAGGTACCTAAATACACCTTCCGTCCTTAGATAGGTTACGTTTAGTTACATTTCCTTGCTTTTCCTTGCTGTCCCTTCTTGCCTGCTTGGCTGGAGTTGAATAACTGTTTACTATCGAAAAGACACGACACGGCGGGACTTCACCACACTTATTCTACTATTTTACAAC
>JAQFYC010002217.1:0-27348 GCA_034694165.1 Tomocerus mixtus
AGTCTCTCATGCTCTATTTTAATGTATACATTACGCTCTTACAAATTACAGTCACCTCGCCAGCAAAACCTTTATTAGCTGTAATTTACATCATCACAAAAACTGTTATTTGTTTTTTGTCGTTCTGTTCTTCTTTAGTTTCGTTTTAATTTCTTACCTGTAGCTAGGGTGTTTTTAGCCTACCTGGCCTGGGTTGGCTATCCATTATTTACATACTTCTTCAAACTTAAAACTCGTGTAGGTAGGTACCTTACAATTTGTAGCTATTTGAGATAACCTTAAAGTAGGTATCTACAAACTGCACTACTGCATACTACATTAATCTGATAATGTTGCTTACGATAAATATTTTTACCTTACCTATGTAGATATACATATAGATACAAAATAAAAATCATCTCGCTATATGAACTACCAAAGTACCTTTTCATTTTCAACATCTTAAAGAATTAGGAAGCACGATGATGTTCCTAATGTTCACGGAAATCCAATTTTACCAAATATAATGGCGTTATTACAATCATCGAACGATTTCTGAGAACTAAAATCTCATGTTATAATGTGGCGGTTCTTATACGCGTATATTATGTCATTAAATGTGTACACCTTATCTAAACGCATTACGAAAGCTATGCTGAATTACTTGCTCTTATATTTATTACCGTCATAATACGGGATAAGGAGACGAGGAAGTTAAAAATCCAAAATTAACCAATATATTTGTATATGTACTTATTTATTACTGTTGGGAATTATTACGAGTTGATTTTACGTGCATGAACTAAATTCACTCTTCTACTAGGTATATGTACAGATAGTATGTAGTATAACTTTACTTAACTATGCAAACAAGGAATAACATACAAAGTATTTATTAAGTGGTTTGCTTTCATTATGGATAGCAGAACACTTTCTACAAGAGAATTTTAATGGATCTACACATTTTAATTGGGCAATCACGATCTACTTGCAGCAGCACATTGTTTTACATAACCAGAGCAGAATGAATAATAACACGACATTATTCATTATTGATACTATTGCAAATGCAACGATTTTCCTACATTGAGTTTTTGTCTCAAATGAAAAATTTTATCTTTAGGAGGATATACCAACAAGAAATTAGTTGGCAAACTTGAGCATCTTAGTATTCATCGCTGATTCTTGATGGTTATATTAAAGATATTAATCTTTCGTGTTCTAATATCTACTACGTCAAGCAAAGTGTAGGTATGCATAAAAGTAGTATGGAAATGTTTATCTATCTTTCTATAAGAAATTCCTCCTGCTATTACTGTCAGATTAGGGAGATTTTTATCTGCCTGTATTTATGATCTCTAGCAAAAAATACTCACGATATGTGTATCTGCAATAAATTGAGTTAATCTCAACTAATAACTAATAACGATTAGCCAACCAATTGCCACATATTTGTTTACAAAATTAAATCTAGTAATTACATACATCAATAAGACCAAATTACGTGTTCCTGAACACACCTGTGGATTCGCTATCCACTCATGTGTAAATAGAGACAAGGTTATGTGTATTAAATCAGAACCATCACCATCATTCATCTCTGGCTCCTAAATAATTTGAGAAAGTTGATAACGTAATAGTCGTGTGTCTATCGTAATCATAAGAGCTAATTTCTTTTACACAAACATGAGAAATAATAGCTAGGTTAGGTCTAGGTACCTATAATGGTAGTTATCTATAAGGATTTGTATAAGTAGAAAGAAACCTTCAAAGTTACATAAGATCACACAAGAAAATGTTCCAGGTAGGAATTACAAACTCTAGAGAAAACGAAACTCTTCCATGGTGCTTGACACTTCCAGAGATTAGGGGAACATTGTGCTGACGACTAGCATGAAGAATGTCTAATGGATTCTCAGTAAGAACATTTTCGGATTCCAGCAGTTTGAATTAGGTTTACAAGGGTTTTTTAGAGTTGGACCAAATCCCAGACGGCCATTTAATCTCTCTTCTTCTAAAATGATTCGGCAAATTAAAGTCAAATTATAATGATTAAGGAGTTTCTGAGATGAAAAAGAGACTGTGTCTGTATAGGTACTGGTAATATAGTGAATACAATGTTGCAAGTAGTATCGTTAATAGTTCTCTGTACTGGTCATGTACACTCAGAGGATAGACTTGCAAAGATGAATTGATGGTAGCAGTAGGGACGGATTTCATGCACGCTGTGATGGCGTCTAGATCAGGTTCTGCATAAACGTTTGTCTGGTTGCATCCGGCTAGTTTTGCCACATTCAGCCCTGCTCCGAGTGGATTTCTATCTCAGTAAGTGCCCATGAACGTATAGTTGTGTAAGTCATGCCATATACCAATAACTCCGTGGAAAAGTCCAAAATTCTAAGTAAAATTCGTAAAGAATTTATAAACGTGCATTTGGGGTGGATTGGTAGACAGGAAACTATTAAAAGCCGTGATGAGATACTAGAAAACATTCTTACCAAGGTAGGTAGGTATTAGTTATAGGTACCGATCCCAATGTACCTTCTTCTGCAAGAGGGCTAAAAAGTAAATCGGTGACTATGGCATGCATGGTACTAACCGACTCACTGACCAAAAATCGTGACTCTGCTCGGATATCCACTAAATCAGTGTATTTTTGCAGCTATTGTCTATATTAATGGTTTTCCACCAAAACGAACAGCGTTTCCTGGTCCTTTATTTGGTCCCTAAGAAAATAACCCTGAAGTACCCAACGATAATAGATAGAAAAACTTGCACGCATTGGCCAAAAATTGCGTCTGAGGACTTAGGACCTATTTTTAATGTTTACCTATTGAAATTCCAGAAACACGTCAGCAGCAGGACACACGCAGTCATTAATTATTTGTGACATGTTTCGTTTTGATATAAATACATAATATTCGTGTACTTAATCAACTTCACCACAAATATCCTATGCATGTGGATAGATTTTATATTTTAGCATGCCAATCTGGTAATCCGGGATAATTGAACATTAACTTATCAAGAGCGCCCATCATGATTCGCTCTAAAGATAACATTAAGTACTATAATTCGCTAAACATTCCACAAGCTTGCATGTATTTAATAATTTATTTCTGGACATCAACAAATACGTTTCGCTATGCGGTGATGTAAGTCTTCCATGTGATGATTTACCGGCTTAATCTCAGCTCACTAAACCAGAACCACTTGTTGCTTTGCCTACATGCATGCTTGCTCTTAAACCTTGAATTGAACGCAATGTACTGCATTCACATACGGAGGGTTTAGCCGTTTAGTAAAACATCACCGCTCCAGAAAGTAACAAAATGTTACAGTGATTCCGCAGGCAGTGGTACTATTTCAATGAGTTATTGTTTGTCAATCAGAAGGAATTAACTAGAATTACTTTATGCACATGAAAAGTAGCATGCATCATACTTAAAATTATTTTTCAAACGCCAAGCTTGTGTTTATAATGTCCTGTTCAGGATTTCATGTACCATTTTTCATTTACCATTGTCTGCAACTATGTAACATGACATACCACATTGTAAAGGAGCTGGGGATTATCAACAAATTACCTCAATTCGTTTTTGTTTGCAAATATCATATAGAATGGTGTAGTATATACGAATACACTCATTCCGACACACTTTGCTGAAAAGTGTATCACTAAAAGAAAATTCTGTGATACTTAAAACATTCAAATAATACTGTAATATTTAACTGTAATGTAAATTACAAAGTGCGTAAATGGTATGTTATTTGTTTGTGACGCACAATAGTGGTACCTACATTTTTTAACTACCTACATTCTTTAGCTAGGTAATACGTACTGACATACCACAGCAAACAAAATAAAATTAAATAGCATTCTGAAATGCGTAAACACAATACTGTAGTAATGTCCACATAAGTAGGAATATTCAGTTTATCTGCTTATTTACTTGCAAATATTTTACCTAAACTGAATAATCATGTGTCGTAAATTGGTACATTGTATGCACATCTGTAAAAACGAAACCAAGGTTTAAAGATTCTCTACCGCTGATATGTACTTAAGTAAACATAAAACAATGGTAGTGAATACGATAGTAAACTTCGGCCAGGCCAGATAAGCATTTATTGGCTTCGTCTCGCCGTGAAGACGTAAAAAATGTTAGGATATGAAAGTAAGGAGGACGCAGTTGCGAAACCCATCATCTTTGTTTGCTGTTACATAAGTAATGACAATGCGAATTAGCTGTATATAATATATTATATGTACTTATGTATTTAAGTTTGCGTAGCAGGAATGGAATGCCGGATGGGATGTAATTACACTAGCTAGGCCTGTACAACAGGTAAATGTTAAAGTCTTCAAGTGAAACAAAGTACATACTGTTCTAGAAGAAAGGTACAACATGCTTAACGTATGTTAGATTAGACAACAAAGTTAAAACTGTGGGTATTGTTGGACACATTAAAGTATGTATTTACATTAAGTTAAAATGTAATAGTATATTAAGCATTAAACATTAAAGTACATCTGCTTTGTATATTGTACCATCAACGATGTCTAGTCTAGACGAGATATGTTTTAGAGCTTGAACTGAAACCGAGCCACTAAAATGAGTGCTAAAATGTTTGAAGAGAAGTTCCACAAGCGGAAACTCTGACTAATACATGTACAATGTGGAATTCTTTGCTGTAACTGAACCTGAAAAGAAGCTACAATCTACAATACAACAGTACATACATACACGACGGCACACTCAAGTTTTGTTCAAATGCACAACTAAAGGAATTTACCCACCTTGGTAATTGAGATTTAGTTTTAGTTTTAAACTTAACGCTATGTTTACTTGCTATGACATGACAAGCTAGACAAAGAGAGCTTGTTAAGAACGTTGCTATGCTGGCGTGTTATTATATTATAGTCAGAATTAGGTATTCATTTTACGTAGATTCCTTATACATTAAAGGTAGAGGAGTTCTTTCCTTACTCTGACCTGGCTTGGCTCGGCCTTCACTTTAGTTAGGTATTCTCGTTTACTCACTTAATCCAAAAGCTAGCGTTACGGTATTTGAGAAGGAAGGAGCGGAAGGGCATGTACCGTGTAGTTTTACAAAAGTCTTTGTGAACGTGGCTGAAAGTTGTGTTCGAGGAATGTAAAATGTAATTTCAGCCTATATACATAAGTGTAATGATGATAGCACAAGTATTTACAATGCAACGCTTGTATTGTGTGAAGAAATTAATGACAAAGAGCTTCCACATAATATAAAATACATACGTTAACTACTCTCGTATGCCATAACATAAATACTGCTAACTATAAATTGATTGTGAATACCTACAGTACACCTACGTGAAACTTTCGTTGGTAATTAATTATATTTGTAATGAAGATATGTCGGGGAACGTGCAGAATGAAATGATTAGTACTTTATGCCACACAGATACGAACAAACACAAACAATGCAATGTTGATGTATTTATTAGCATGCATGGGCAAATTTTCTTGTCAAGAATACATCAGCAAAATGTTATGATGAATACATAATGTCTTAGAGTAGGTGAATAAGATTTAGATTAATATAATACCTAAGATAGATGGGTCCGTATACAGATTACGTGATATGGACATTATCGTAGCATTACCATAAAACATAATCATGTAATATTAACTAAACCTGTTGAATGCATGTAAACAAATTACGCAAAGACTTAATGAAATGAAAGTATCTTAATTCTTAGGCATATATCATCAGTTTTTCGAATCCCCAAACTTAATCAGGTACGCTTGCAATCTCAATCTTCTCCTTATACCTATGCGACAGACAGTTTACTAATTAATTAAGTTTATACCAATTTCCATTTAAATATATTCCATTACGCTACATGATCTAAAATAATAAGAATTCTTATTTTTGTGTTAAATACGATTAACAGATTTATCTTCGCCAGAATCATAATATGAATACGTGTATTTCGTACTGATTTAGTTAATTTCTGTTTAGATACCATTGCGATTGCACACAATGCAACCCAACAATCAATACCTAGAACTAAATTGCTTAACTAGGCGGGGAGTAACCTGAAATTCTGGGTTCAAGGGAATTTTGGAATATTCCATGTACTTAGAATGCATCAGTGCAAATGTAAAGATTTAATATTATATAGGTACGCTTATGTAAATTGAAATCATTGGATTCACTTTCTGATTCTGATGTGTATAGAATCGGATGATAATCGAATGAATCAGGTGAAGTGATTAAACAGAAAGGTTGATCTGAGATGTGAGTGAAGATGAGAGACTAAAGAGGGATGATATGGGGCAGGGCACGATTGATCTTCGTTAGAATTGCTTTGATTCATTCTTCGGCTGCATGTAATGTATTTAATTTAATGCATCCATAATATGTACTACTTTGTTACTTGAACAGTGAGCAGGCTAGGCCATAGCCATAGCAGGCCAACAAGCCACAGAAAAGGAAGACAAGACAAGACAGGGCATAAAGTGAAGTGCAAAGAGCAGGTATGTAGTATGTAGTAATAATGTAATGGGGATACCTTACTACAAGCCTACCAACCATTACAGAATGTACAATCCACGGACATACATATAGGGAAAGGTATTATAGCAATTTGATATATGTAATGGCAATAGCATTTGCATTCTCTGTATTGTATTGTATAGTTATGTATGTATGTGAGTACCTATATGGACAAACTAAGTAAACTGAACAACATACCAGACTTTACCAGAGATAGAGTTGACGGCAACAAAAAATTCATGGCTTGCGGCAATTTTTTTCTCAATTCCGGTAGCTCCTTTCTTTTGAAATTTTTACGAGCTTCATTCCTTCTTCCATTATACAAGGTGCGTCCGTCCGCCTAGTCGTAGCTGTTGTGTTCTCTTGTCTTCTACATATATTCTCTTTTGTTAGGATGGATGGAGGATGATGGTTTGCTTGCTTACTTTACTTACTTAGTTTGGTTAACTTTTCCTTTAGACTTTCCATCCAAGCCATATGATGGAGTACACATATCTCTATCTCTACTACATACAAACACACATATACTAACTAGCTATAGGAGAGTAAGTAAGAAAAGAGCAAAATAGGCAAAAGCAACTCGCTCGAGTTGAAGTCGACTCAAGACAAGTCAGGATATTCTCTCAAGGCGTTTTTGTTCATCCATTCTTTGTTGAGTTGGCCATTATGTTGTTATATTATTATAGTGGAAGAAGAAATCTGTGTAAGTTTAGTTGACTTTGGCTTGGCTGACGTGCCTTCTTCTTCCCTACCAAATTCTCTTTACTTTGTATGCATGTTGTTGCTCTATGTTATGTATGTTTATATATTATTACACACTAGGAATGTAATAGGCAGGTAGTAATGCGGGTTTCTTCGTATGTACCTGTATGTATGTATCTAGATATACTATTATAATATATCCTGTACATCTAAAAGGTAAAGGTATTAATATATAATAATGGCATTAGTAGTTGTATTATTATATAATGCATAGTTTTCTACCAGCACCATCACCAGCAGCGTGTATTGTATATTGTATAAGTAATGTTGTAGTTGTAGTATATAGTAATGCTGGATTTTGTCTGAGCATGATAGGATGTTCGTTGCGTAGAAATATGTATGTCCTATACAGATACATCCAAAAAGCAAACCACCTTTTCTCTAATGTAATAGTAATGTATGTAAGTAATGTAAGTAATGTAAGCATAACGTGTAAGTATATAGTAAGGCTTTAGGAGGAATGTATGCATTGCATGCAGTATGTAGTATGTAATAGTAAGTAATCCAAGTGTAATGTTGACTTTTGGGTTTACTGCCTACTACAATAGAAAAGGTATGTTGAGTAAAGTTAGCTGGTTTGGTTTGGCTTGGTTTGGTTGTGTTATGTTATAATGTGAGCAGTGCGAAGCTCCTCTATTCTTCTGTAATGACATGGATGCTGAAGGGGCTCGTGAAAAAATGTTAACGAGTTCTGGAAGAATCATCATCATCATTATCATCATCAGAGAAAGAGAGAATAGAGGCACAGAACGTAGCTCAGTCAGTACGCTACAGGTACAACAATGTATTTATTCTGTTTATCTCTACGTGAACTCTGTACAACATCGTTCAGAAAAAGCATTAAAAACTCCTAGAAGCTATATTACACATAACATAGTTACTTCACTACACAAAACACATACCTCGGTATTTGTAGCAGGTGGATAATGTGAAATGAACTTGGGACCTTGCCTTCCTTCATTTTCATCAGCCAGACCATACCAGACCAGGATGTTTTGCTTTGCTTTGCTTTACTTTACTTTATCAAATGCGGATTTTATTGTATGCTCCTTCTCCATGTTATACCTGTACTTACAATATACACTTTAGGTACAGTTGATGTTTTTAAGGCTTTCTTTAATGAATTTCTCTTCTGGCTAAAGTATTAATAAATTCTTGAAGTGTTGCTCCTTTATTTCATCAAAAGCTTTAAGAAAGTGGATGAAATATTGCCATTGCTATAGTACTATAAATGCTTATACATTTTTTAAGAATCAATGCAATGCAATGTGTCCAGTAGTCCAGTCTGGCCCCAGACTAGCCCTAGTTACCTATTCTATGTATTGTTGATGTTAACTATTGTATTTACTTTTATTTTGTATTATTGTGACTTGTTATTCTATTGTTGTGCTATATAAATGAATTTTCCTTCTACTTTGCAGGATGGGAAACAAACGTTGGTGTTATATTGCCGAGTCCATTTCTACCTGGATTCCATACCCCAAAATTTGTAAGTCATTGTATTCCATACTACTTAGGTAAACTATTATGGTAAATCTGTCTTGACGCCTGCCTGCTACGATTGACAGAGCCCATAAAGTACTAATTGCCGTCCTCATTATCGACACGAACGCACCCAGACAGAAAATACATGAAATTGAAAATTCCATACTCCAGTTCTGTGTAGGGTAGCTTACCTGTCTTCTATTTCCTCTCATGCCATGGTCATAGTCATATCATGCACACAACAATAACTAATATTAAAGCTAATCGTTCCTAAGTGTGTAGTGTACGTTAAGGAAGAATGTATCCTTCCTAATGGTGGGCCTTCAAGTTCATAGTTCACTTACAGAGTGAAACTAGTACTTATACCTATGTATAGATTTAAAAGGGTTCCCAAAAATAAATATTTTATTTAGTCCAACTAACTACTAACCTTTTCTGACTTTACTATTTTATGTACGAATGGATAGATAGAAATCATTTAAACCTAGATACATACTATATCCAAAATTTTCAGATATAGGAAGCTATGCACTATGTATTCAGGTCTGGACTAAAGAAATGACTTTCAAAGCATAACCCTTGTAGTTTCATTCACAAAAGTTCTAAAACAAAATATTACATGAATCATCTGCATCCTGTATAGTATAGGTACTCTATGTATGTACATACAAGCACGACACAACCGAGACAACAAAAGACAGACTCCTTTGACTGAACATCATATTTCTCGAAACTATCATTTGTCTCCGTCATCCTCCTTGATATCATTTGTCTTCCTAGCTTGACTTTGACTTAATCTCTCTTAAGAAGCACACGTTTCTAGTCACTCATTTGTGTAGGATATCCCATCCCCGCCAAGCAAAGGGTCAATCTTATCAATGAAACAATTTTCAATAACCAAACCAGATGTCAATTTCAAAAAAATATTTAGAGAAATGTATCCTAGCATGCAAATGCATAAGTATGATCATGATCTGTTATTTATAGGCATACGTACTTTCCCTATGCAGTATCTGTAAACTGTAAACCAGATTTCCTTTAAAATATTATGCGTTTTAGTTGAGTTGGGCGAGGTCGTGTGTACATTGTACATAAATATACCGTAGTACGTTACAAACAAGATTGAATGCTTCATAACCTATCTGTAGACTTTGTACTATTCATAGATACGAATACGACTAACAGTCTGCAAAAGTAATAATTCGTTTACAAACAGTTAAATATGATATGTCAGCCATTCACAGCAGACCTGTCTTGTCAATCATCCAACAATTTGTTATAGATAACATACATAATTTACTATTTGCTACTATACTCCCTTTACCAACTGACAAGCATAAATTACTGGATTGCAAATTGGCCTACTCCTAATAACTGTACATACCTGTAAATAGAACATGAAACAAACACTTGGTATACTAATATAGTAAATAATAGAGGATGACAGTGTATGAACGACAATATTTATAGAGTGATTCATTTCAGTGATCTTGACTCGTGACAATTTTTGACATTGACATATTTTCATGCAGTACTATAGGATAAAGAATTTTGACTTGGTACCTTGATTTAGAATCAAATTCGTTAATATTTACTGTAATTGATTGTTTACTTTGTTTCCTTATAGCGATGTCGTATCGATACTCCACTACTACCTCCAACTACGACAAAACTTAACATCCGCTCCCCGGTTTCCACCGGCAAGCATAGTCCAACCTGTTGCCTTAGCCTTCCAATGCGAATTGGGAGACTGGAGACCATGTCAAGAGAGTCCACGATGGGCTCAAGGGTTGAATACCTCTCTGGGTCCTACCCTTACCCGGGCACATCAAGCCTTGGCTGGACTTGGGCAACATGCTGCACGGAATGCATTTATTCGGGCAGTCATGCCACAGTACAATATGCATTTATTTGGTATGACTCTCCGAACCAAAGATGGGAAAGATGCTCCAGTATGGATAGGTGTCACCCCCAAAGGAATAGAAGTTTATCAGGTAACCTTTTTAAGATATTTAAATCCTTTAAGCTATACATAATTTAATAAAGATGAAGGCACTGGCCTGGCATAGCTAGCCTTCGTGAACCTAGCTATAAATAAAAGATAAAAGTCTAAATTATTCTAAATATTTTATTTTCAACAGAACGCAGTCGGATGCATGGAAATTCCAGAGCAACCTAGACTGACTTTCCTTTGGGCTAACATAACAAAGCTTTACTTTGAGGTATGTTCACTCGCCAAGATATTTTCTTAAAATATTTACATGCTATACATTAAAATACGTAAGATGTTTTCTTTAAGACCACAAGGTACATACATACCTTCTTGGTAGGTAGTAGGTTTTTAATGCTAACAAGGAGATACATTGATACTTACATCTCCCTTGCTGTAGATCTTCATTTAATAAAAGGTAGAGAGAGAGAGTCACAAATAAAAACGAATAAAAGTAAATACATGAAGATGCAATGTGGAAAAGGGTTGTACTATCTTGTATGAAGTTTACCTACTGCATTGAACTGTTGTACAATTTCTATAGAATACCTCACATCAAATTTCTTTTGTCCATGTCAACTCAAATCAGGATCAGTTTATTACCCTGATCAATGCATTGGGTCGGACTGGTATGCATACATTAAAGTTTTATGCCGCCATGAATATCGAGAAAAACAATAATACAGAGAGTTCGCTTGTCTAGTTAAGCTTTTTGCTATGCATCTCTTTACAGTTGTTATTATGTGATGTATCTGTAATACTATAGTACCTACGTGGATGTGAAATTCAATAGATATCTTAGTCAAAGCCGCACTTAGATTCACAAAGTACCTACACTAGCAAAAAATAAATATGTACCTTTCTGTAGGCTACATTTACGCACATGAATATAATTTCCTATAAGAGTAAAAGAAAGTTAAGCTTATTCAAGTAGATCTGTAACGTATTTATGAATAGAGATAGGTAGTAGGTACATATGAAGAGATTCCTATGATCAAATGATATTTTATTTCAGCAAATAGTTAATTTTTTATTTCTACCTTACGTAGTACTTAATATGTAGCAATAAAAGAGGTTAATATACTGGGCCTTTACTTAGGTACACCAAGAAATAGTGAGGAATTTTATATCATTATGTATTTTCACTTGATATAAAATGGTATTGGATTGTGGGAATGAGATTTGTGTAGCTATATAGCTAGTTAGTGACATATGTACGATGAAAAAAGGTCCAAGTACTCAAACTAGATTTCTTAAAGTAAATAAATGCAAAGACTAACGAAAGTCTTGAGTAAAAAAGGTTTGTACTGATATTTTGTCACCAAATGTAATGCCATGCCATGAGCATTTGAGCATGGTCTGATATGATATGAAGAAGTGGTATGGTATGTGTAAAGTGTTTGTATGTAGGTATTATATCTGTAATCTTCTAAAGCTTGTTTTTCTTGTGTCTTTTGTGAACAGAGGAAGAAATTTGAGATTCGTTGGCGAGCATGTCCATGGGCTGGTTCGACACAAAAATTATCATTCACAGCAGCCAGCGAGTCGGTACCTCGTCACCTTCTACTTCTCTGTCGCTCTACTCATCAATTCCACCTTTCCAATCACAAAATTCTGCTCACAGAGCTGACGAATGTGGCTGCTGCAGTGGCCAGTGTCCCTCATTCTCATAGAGCATCCGTGAGCAACAATACTGGTGATACCAGTTGTAATTCGACACTCCTTAGCTCTTCAAAAAATGACGAGAAGATGCTGGACCTGTCTTTATGGGCTGATGGGCTTCTCCTGTCTGGTGAGTCAAGTGAGCACCAGCGAGTGTCTGTCATTAGCAATGCTTCTTCCAACACCACCTCGGGCATCGTTTCTGATCGAGTCTACAGCTTGGATGGCAGTGAAGGTACGCCTTAACCATCATTTCAATCCCATCTCTACATACTCTGCCTAATAAACCTACTTTATCCGTTTATCCCTTCCATGCAATCCAACCAAACTACATAACATTACATACCTTCGTCCATTTATATGTAATAACAACTATTAAAACATGTCCTGTTCGAATCTGAATGCACGCATACGCATTAAAATGTATTCTGTCAAAGATTAATATACTTTACGACATTATATGTGTAGGCATATTGCATATATAGAGCAAAGTTACGTAACATTATACATTCCTTTAGCAGATATGTAGCGTATAGTAACAAAAAGAGTAGATAATGAACCAATATATGTACAGATACCTGTATTAAGTGTAGGAATGACAGGAATTATCAGCTTATGACAATGTTATCAAGTCGCAAAGAGCTCCTAAGACAATTATAATTACTGTCATGTATGGAATGGATATCAAGAACTGCACTTTCGACTTCATTCAGTGCTCCGCACATGGAAACACAGTAAAAAGAAAGGCTCAAATCTTAAGGAATAAAAAATCCGAGTGATATCACGCTAGTAATCTGTGTACTAGTCTCACCTTTGCCAGGCAAGCATGCAAGATAATTTATCAGTGGGATAAGTACGTAAATTCATAATATTTCAAGCTAAATAGCTTAGCATACTTATATTGGCTATAGAATAAAGTGGATGTATAGACAGACATTACGTAAACATGAAGACTGGCAGGTAAAAATGATGTATTTATGATGATAGAACGGATCAAGTCGTATATTAAAGAATAATGATCTAGTAATGCTAACAGACAAGACAAGAGATACTCTACTAGAATTTCTGAAGCAGTTAAATGATGTTTATAGGATGAGGTTAAGGAAAATTGAAGTTATGTAATGTTATGTGCATGTAGGTATGTTTATGTAATATAAAATTACATCATTCATATATGTGCCCTCTGTATTGTATGTAGGAATAGGTGATGTGGTAGATGGATTCTTAGGACTAGAATTAGTGAGATGATATGGCACGATGGCATGGCACGTTTTCCGAGGACGCGACCGTTGCGTTCTTGTTGTTGCGTTCATTCCTTCGGGTTTTTATGTATTTAGTTGAGCTGAGACGATGAAATAATGGTGTAGAGATTCATGTAATGGATTTATCTAAGAGTTCCATCCATTTGGTTTGGACTTTGGTTGTGTTGTCCCTGCTATATGATTATTGAATTGAAATGAATCGAGAGAAACTGATGTTACGTGTTTTGTTTCTTGTTTTTTGTGTCCCTGTAGAAGACTTGGAACTGCGAGAAATATCTGATTGCTGTACAGAGAGAACGCACAATACCAACAATTCGACATCCCTAGAATCGTTGAGCCAGAGGCATCCTCCGCCGCCTCGACCTCATCATTTGTCAAAAATTCAGTGCAGCACTAGCAATTTGCCTGTAGCTGAAGATGAAGAGAGTGAAGCGGCCAAGTTTTGGTACTGTGATTCTGACTGTGAAGATGACGATGATGCAGGGCCATGTAGGTCACTGCTGGTACGAACTATTGGTGAAAAAAGAGCATGTGCTGGCCATTGTGAGTGCAACTCGTGCACGGCTGATGAGGATGAGATTGATGGGATTGAATTGTGCTCTCCTGAGTTAGGGCAACATCATACGAACACTCCGTCCATGGCTAGTGAGTTGACCCTTAAGGCAGTTGATATAATATCTAATGGTTCTGGTTCTGGTTCTTCGACACCCCCGACTTCAGCGACGACGACGAAGACGAAACGGACTTCGGAAGGGAAAGCGAATGACAGTAGGACAACGATATCGAAAAAAGACTCGGATAGCTCGAAAACTAAGAACGGTGAAAGAAAAATTAGTAGTGAGGAGCACAATAGCAAAATGACGGATTGTGATGTAGTGAAGGACAAAGATCAAGTACAAAAATGCAAAGAAAGGTTGCAGTGTGCAAAAGTAGAAGTGAGAGTGCAGGAGGAAAGTGACGGTGGGGAGGAGGAGGAGGAGGAAAATTTGGAGCAAGAAGAGTATAAGTTAGATGACCATGTGTATGGTGAAATCTGTGAGGATCCTCTTACGAACAATAAGACTGATGATGATAATGAAGAAAGACAGTATTCTACAATAGACGGTGACGATAGTGGTAGTATTAGTACTGATGATAGGGTAAAAGTAAAAGCTCCGAAGCCTAAGCCTCGTTACAGCTGCATTAAGTCAATAGAACCACAAAAACTGGGTTGTAAATGCAGATCGAAGGAGAAATGCACGACGACTAGGGGAAGTAGTACACAGAATGTGAGTAGTAATAATATGAAATTATATGACAAGTCTGTCATTTCTGGAAAGGAATGCAAGAGAAGTTATAGTACAAATGTGATCGTAGCAAAGGAGAACGGACTCACTCCTAAAATTGCTTCTTTGAAATGCCTGAGAACGCAAAGGGCGTCTCCTTGGGTCTCGTCTGACGACAGGAAATACAGCAACAACAAGGCAGACGGCAGTGGCGCCTTGCAACAACAGCATGCCAATTACGTCGAATTCGGAGAAAAGCTTCAGCAAGGACGTTATCCCGGTACAAGGACTGTTAGCGACAACTTCGACACTGACTCTGATTATGTACAACTACCACCTTTGTTTCCCCGACCTTTGCCAAAAAAACCGACCTCGTCCAAATTGTGGAAACTCGTGTCCAAAAATGGGGGACGTGGGACAGAAAGTCCGAATTCTTCTTTGTCTCACATCTCTCAATCGCACCATGTGAATACACTTCCAAGACGAAAATCCGAGTTTTGCTACAGTGTGCAACACGAAGCACAACTGCGGGACAGAATCACAACACCTACTTCGAATTTCAACAAGAATGTTTCCAAATCTACGACGGCTTTGAATAACATCGGACAACGGAAACCGGAGCCCCCACCGAAACCCAGGAAGTACCCAAGTAAGGCTGTCGACGCTCGTTTTATAGCAACAAAGCCACAGATTCTTGTACAAACAGCGTACGCAACTCCAGCTCCGGTTGTCATCCCAAGTCAAGCTCAAGTTCTCTTCCGTGGCTCCAAGGTACCACCCGGAGGAGTGGGAGGAGGACCTTACCATATAAGCCAACTAAGTTCTGCTCCAATTCTTCAGCATTCTCAGAGTGTCGATAACATTTATGACACAGTAGCTTCGGAAGAACCATTCATGGCCACAATTTCCCCTCCCTTACCACCTTATCCAAAAACTTCAACACCAGTTATCATCCGACCTAACAATTACATCGATGTGCACGCCTCTTCAGTCAAGAACAAAACCCAGGCTGCCGCAGCAGCCACAGCCGCTGCTACAGCTTCCTATCTCAGTGGGCTTGGTGGAAAAAATATAGGCAACAGATGCGGCAGTGTACCAAATAATCTAAATAATTTTCTAATTGGTCTACAGAATCTCAAACCACTTTCGAGAGCTCCAATTGTCCATCCTGGGGCAACGAGCTGCTTGTCTCTTACCTCAAATACACACACTACTCCAGCTAACAACGTAAACAACATGCACCATGTGTATGCCCAACCAGGCTCTTTACCATCTTCAAATCCTAATTTAATGAATATGAGTTTATCTCTTCCGATGTCACATCACCAGAAAGGAAACCTGAGTTCAGCTGGAGTTCCCTCTTCACAAAACAACGGACCCGGTTCTTCCCGATTCACAACGGTCTACACGAGCCAATTGTCCCGTTCACAAATCCAGCAATTTAAGGCACAACTCTATTCGGACATGGACTATGTCATATTCCCACCGAAAGATCCTCGAGTCAGCCAACAGGAGTACTTTGACTCCAAGAGTCTTAGCTACACAACAGTGTCCTCGAGTACGAATAGTAATACAATGCTAAGTAATGCATGTTCATACCAAATGAGCGATATCCCACCTCCATATCTGCCTCCACCTCCCCCTTATCCCCTGGCACAAACTGTCACAAGCCCTGCAGTTCCAAGCCGTAGGCCACCAGCCGTCTCTTCTAAACCTGCATTGCCAATTCCAGCAGTGACAATGACAACTAGTAATCACAGTGTTGCTGCAACGACATCGTCCGCTCCTTATTATCATACATCTCACCAGTCTTTGTACAATGTTGGCTCAAATGCCTCACAATGTTCGTCTTCACAGTATGGCTACTACGCTGGAGTGAGCAGCGTTGGAGGAGGCGGTTGTGGAAGCAGTGGACTTAATGCTGAGAACCTGCAGCGATTTCTGTCCACCCAGAGCCTAGCTGGGAGCAATGCGTCAACCCCGATTTATTACCCAAGCTCAACTCAATCTGCTCCGCCTCTGCCACCTTATAAAAATTCAAACCAAGTTATCATCGAGAATGGGATGCGGAAAGCTGCCCAGCTCATGAATAGTCGCACCAAAACTACCAGCAGCGAGGAAAAAATGCGAATGAAATTATGTCGCTCCGAGGAATCTTTATACTCCCATCCTACCAAAGAAACTGAGGAAAAACTACAAGCTATGTACAATCTACCTCCCCCTCCTCCTTACAATAATCGTGGACAGGTAACAATTAAATAATAATTTTACCTTTTCACCTCACAATTATCATTTTATTTATACAATGCAATACTAACCAGACTTCAATATCTTTCCAGATTATTTCTCCAAGTGAACTGGATCTGGCTACTCTTCGAGCCCGCTGTGCTGCTATGGAGCTGCCCTTACTTCGAGCCCTTTGTAGTGACGGGGACCTGCTAACCCAAACAAAGCCAAGAACTAAAATTCGACCCACCGCTCATGCACACCCAAAACTAGCTCCGAAGCAACTTTCTTTACCAATGAAACCGCCAAAACCCGTTCCGGTGACTCCACCGAAACCAGCCCCGCAGCAGCAGAAAACATAATAAGCTCCCACATCATTAGATATTATTTATGCTAATTCTAATCTTGAAAAGCAAATTGTTTGAAGAGCTATGTATGCAATGCTATGTTACCGGTAGCCGCTGATAGCCATCCCACCTTATAAGTAAATCTTCAAAGTATTCAAACACAGCCAGTGAATTTATAAAATCTACAATTAAACACGAACGTAGATAGATACCAGGTTTAGTATACATATTTACAAGCTTTAACTACTCTGTTCAGAACTTCGCGTAGAAGGGAGTCAACATGAATTTAGAACAGAACAAACACTCTTACATAAAATATCACTTAATTACAATTACATCCCCTCTCGGATGCCTATTTGAGGTATATATACATATATAGTATTAAAATATTAAAAGTAGAATATTTATAATAGTAGCAGCAGCGTCTCATCTTAAGAGACTCGTTTTCTTATGAAAACTTTTATATCTTGTATATACATATAGAAACTTATATTATGTAGATTTACTTACGTAGAAGTAGTTTGAATTAGTTCTTCGTATTACATTTGTAGGTACAACCAGAAATATATTATATTTACTTGTAAAAATGTTATAGTATATAAATATTAAAGTAAAATGCAAGCTGATTAGAGATGTACAGTAAAGTATAGGTAAAGCATCAACAGAGTAAGTTTAGTATGTTAAGGAAAAGACAATACGTGTACTTTAGTTATAAGAAAGATTACAAATACAAATTACAGATTATGATGAATTAATTTAAGACACTGACTTTGTATAGACAAACATAATTAGGTAATTACATCATGAGAATATTATTATATTAATTTTAGCTTAGCTATAGTTAATGAACTTGTAATACAATTAAGTACTTGTTTGTAATGTACATAATTTACTACTTATTATGCAAATAATTGCACACAATGTAATATTTAGGTGTACATAAAATATGGTAGGGTTGGATGGACTAGGATAAATACACTAGGTTAATACAATGTTATTGACAATGAGGTAAATTCGAGTTATTTAGGGTAATTTAGGAAAATGCAAGCGGAAAAGGTAATTAATATTTTAAGGAATGACGACTAGACTTGCTGTATGAGATAAAAATAATAGTACTAATGCTACCTATATAATTTAGATTAAAATGTGTTCAAAACACGAGCACGACATTAATTCCCACCTGAAGTTGTTTCACAAAAGGAACAATTATAAAAACGTAACATGATAATGTAATGTGCATTGTTCTGTGAGTGGCCATACAAAATATTTTACTTGTTATTGTTGTTACCCTTTACTTGAACAATTATTCTTGAATTTACCTTTCTGAAATTCTTCCTTTAACAATTTTTTGGGACAGGTTGTTTTTCTAATTATATTATTACGCACTTCCCTACGATTATTGATGAGTCAAGCCATAACATAACAGAATTAATTTAAAGTTTTAATTATATATTTAGTTCAACAGACAGAAGAAATTAATGCATAAAGCCTGAACGCGTAATAAAAGATGTAGCATTATTAGCATTAGCATATGAATACTGAATAGGTTGTATTCTTGTATTGTATAGTAAAATATTTGGCAAACATGAATTTCTATCAATCACGTAGATTGTAGATAACTTTATAGTTTTTATTGTAACTCGTGTAATGCAGAGTGCAAGTACCTAGAAAGTAATTGCAATCTGCGTTTACCTTTGCCTTATTTCATTACTAAGCTCATTTGAATGAATTGATTATGTATCTATGTTATATGCGTTATGTACGTGTACGTAATATTATTATATGCAAGTTTGTATGGTGTTTGTTGATGTGTTATGTTTTGCAGACAATCAGTCAAATAAATAGTTGAATATTATTACAAGTTAGCCTTTAGTCCCAATTTTACTTTTAAAAACTGGCAAAATCTACAATCTAACAATCTCAGGTGAATAAATCTAATGTTTTCAATCGACAATTATTATACTAATAATACATGATACAAAAGGCTTCCTTCACATTATTATTAATTCCTGCTTTTGTATAGCCCAAATGTTTTTTATTTGCATATATTTTTAAGTTTGTCTGAAAACGATAACTTGAAAATGTTTGAAAAATAATTACATTCGAGTTATGCAAGACGATTAATTCTTGTGATGAATGTCTCTCTAATAGTTTTTCAAACAAACAATTCAGTAAAGCAAACGTGCAAAAATATTTAGCTAAACTTACACGATTTCTCATTTCAGAAAAAGAATCTTTAAGGCACCTAATAACTCAATATATTTGTCATTGTTGTTATATTGCTTATGCCACAAGTAACCTTTCAACTCACGTACAAAATAATTACTCACAGAATAAAAATATTCACTTTTGAACTTTAAGACCAAACTAGTGTGTCCCAATATGTATAAGTACAGTACACTTTGCTCAATACTTAATTTACTTGTGAATGTGAATGAAGATACACAACACACAACATTATAGTAGATAAATAAAATCATTATTTAGTAAGTTAATCCGAACTGTTAAGTACACATAGTAGACAATAGTAATTAGTTAGATTTATAATATGAAACCATTGACTGTATTAAACCTGGATTATATGTATGTAAAAGCCTGTAAGGACTATTTTGATGTAAAGTAAGTAATGCTATTGTTTTGATGTCTGACTCTGCCTATGGATTTACTAAAAAGGTTTAGGATAAAATTAAGTATGATGTTTAACTACTAACGATCGGAAGCCAATACAAAAGATGCTATTATTCATTTGTCAGCTGAGTTAGAAATGAACGATGGATGCTTTTGCGATTATGATGAAGGCAGCATGGCTGCAATTAAAAATATAAAGAAAATTAATCTGTATGTTTGTTTATTTCACTACTTATCTATTCATAGCATAATTCATTAGCATGATTAGTTTCCTGCATTGACTTACAGCATTATTACTTCGGTACATATTTATTTAATACTCTCCACTAAATATAGTACATAATGTAAGGCATATGGGTTACCGATAGAAGGACCAGATTAGTTGCAAATTACAAGGAAAATCATGGATCGGCCTTCGGACCACTATCGAAATCATCAATTATATCTTCGACGGGAATAACGGTCCAATTCGGAGACTTCGATGTTGCAGAAAGCCAATTAAAATCGTCGACAGCATCAAACCTAAAAGATGTGCATAATGTAGATTAAACGGCATCCTCACAAATGCTACAAATAACATTACATAAAGCTTAATTTGCACCATGCAGTACTATTTTTAACGCACCTTTCCAAATTGTCGCTGATACCAGCTATAGAATGCAGTTCGGATGACCTTGGATACTTCCAACTGTATGGTCCAAATCTGATACCGTTACAGTCTTCGATTATGGCTCTAGAACTTACTCTAAGGTAAATATCCAGTTTCTCAGATGAATGAGTCCTCAGTTGCTGACAGCAAATAATAAAAATTGAGTCTTTGCAGTTTTCAATAAATATAGATGTGTGCACGGGACCACCTACAAACAATTAGTTAGTATTTAGATGAATTAACACATTGTAATCAGAACGAACTTCGAATTTTGATTTAACAGTTGTGAAAGCGTAGCTGCGACGGTGAAAGTAAAGGTGAAAGCACATTGCGTCATATTTGTACATGTAGAGTACCTATCGGTTTGAGCTCAAAATGAAAAAAAAATGGGGTTTCTACTTTCTATGTACAAAGAGACAGCATAAATGTCATGTTTACTAGATATACTGTAGAAAGTTTGGAAAATTGCTGTTATACTAATTTTGACATTTTGTGCCTTATTTGAATGAATTTTAATTATTATATTTCGATACCCTGACCACAGCCCACAGCTCATCACTTCTAATTCTACTTCAATCTTTTATTATTGAAATTGCTTATAATGAGCAATAAATTACTTACATATTATTTTGCAGTCCTTAACATTTTTGAATCGAAGAGTTGACGGACTCCCATTTAAGTAAATTGTAGAACCAGTCACATTTCTCACCATTACGTCATTCCCATTCAACTGTGATTCTTCGTATGTGCTAGTAACACAGTCTACATTTTCCACGGTAAAAAAGTTTGAATTTATCTATCAGAAAAACCAATATCCAATTAACAATCCAACACAGCACAAGTGATTCTTATTCTTATTTGATCAGTCGTCAATTCACCATAATATACCATCATCTTTACTACTCAGTTACGCGCTTACCTTATTGTCATATATGGTCTTTGCTTCACTTTTAACGTTCAGTTCACTTATAGTTTGAGAAACATCAACATCTTTCGGCTTGATTGTTGATTTAAATCCAAATTTTTTCTTGGGTATTAATACGTATTCCTTTTCTTTCAACTGCTTTTCTAGGTCCCTTACTTCGTCTTGGCGCACCTTAAAAATTAAGATATACACATATTTACCAAAAACAACCAAAATTAAAAATTATCAATTGCATGCAGACATAAATAGAAAGCAGGAAGTCACAATAACGGTCAAGGACCTGTGGTCAAATGTTGTAGTCTATGAATTACTGCTATGTCTGCATGAAAATATTTAAATAAATATTTACCTTGACGGAGTATGAAGGTAAAAATATTATTGCATCATGAAGAGTTTTGCTCAATTTTTGTATTTCGTTGGATATTAGTGTTAACTCATCGCTGACATTGGTTGAAGAGGACACATTAAGCTTTTCTATACGGCCACTAATATTATTCTTTTTGATGGAAAATTCTGTAGCAAACTGCTCAGCAAGATTGCTTTGCTTTTTATTTGTCTCACTCATTCTGCAGCACAATGTTTAGGGAAGGAAGGGTTTACATAAAGACTATAGACTACCTAATCTAAACTATTACAAATAGGCCAGTGCTGTTTAGTGTTACTACTACACACAGAATGCTATTTCGCCTCTGCACTTGAAGAAAGTTCATATAATAGCGAGTAAAATCATCTCTTGTAGTGGGCGTAGTCTACGACATATAGAGTTCGATTGTTTGGGACACAATTTCAACTAATTTGGCATAATATTAAAAACATTATATAGTATTATACTTTATACTAGGTAGGTAATTGTTTTCCACTAGTCTTTAGTTTGGTTTTGCTTTGATGATGGTTTTTGACGAGCGAGAAATTCACTGGATTCGGCAGACTTGCGAAGAACATCCATTGCTACTTGATTTGTGTTAAGGTTATATTCGGATATCTATTAAAAATTCATAAAAAAATAATAAGCTATAATTAAACAGGATTAGAGATTTTATGCTTTGCCGTATGAGACAACAAAACAAGTAGTTGTCACAATGACAATAACAAATTATTACTGTTCTAGTAGTTATCATTTTTGACTGACCTGTTTTTTGTAGCTTTCTGAGGGTGTAACTATATTAAGTAAGCAGAAACCAATCGCTGTAGCACCCACTAGGTACATCATTGATTTTAAATACAACGACATGCTCTTCCAACGTAATGATCTTTGATACTTCTTGCTGCTTTGACTTTCACTAACTTCAACTTTTGTGTGGGTGGATAAAACGGACTAAAAATCAGCCCTTGGCACTTGGTGCCTTATTTATTTTTCTCCAAATCACTCCAGAATTGTCGGTCCGTAATCTCCGTTGAATCGTCAGAATTAAACGTCTTCCCGATACTGTAGTAAGTTTTTAGTGCCCAAGGCGCCCGGTCATTGAGTTGATATCGAAATTCTGTAAAATGAATATGACGAAAAATTCTTGTAATTCTAATTGGCATAAGTAATATAATATCCTATGTAATTAATGTAATATCTGGATATACATGAATCAAGCCAAGCTAATTAACCAAACATTAAACAATAAGCAATAACAAAGAAATATAAAAAAAATAATTAACTTACCACGAGATTTGTTCATTCGATTCCAGAAATAGTAGGCAGCACCAGATGCAACTACTTCAAAGGCAATAACTCCAATCACTGCTTTGCCAAAAATGTTAGACTTTTTTGCAAATTTGCGCATGGTAAAGCAATTTATGCAGATCCACCATTATGTAGTTCGAATCGAAAATACGAATTACACAATGATATGATTGTTTTCACTCAAACACACTTTCGGTAACTCAACTCTTCAACTCATCAAACTCAAACTCTAAGCCATAAGCGCCTAGTGAATTTCTGGAAGTCAGCTGTTTATGTATGCAAATGCATTGGATATGCCTACTAGGTATTATCACGTAATTTTGCAATTAGGGGGAAGATTCCAGAATATCCAGCTACAAACGCTTGTATTCGCCAATTATGCCACAATCAATGGTTTATGCTCAGTGATCAGCATGTTTATTGTATGATCATGATTCATGATGTATTTCCATACAAGGACATAATATTACATTATAGTAATAGATGGGCAACAATAGTGTGCTGGTAGTGCTGCACTAGCCCTTCGTTTCATGATACCTCATCCCATGCATTGAATAGTAGTTGGTAGTATTGCTAAATATCTAAGCTAATTATTGATTTAACTGCTTTGTCCCAGCCAATTACGTATATTATAATAATATACTTATACAAATAATATCCGAATATAATATAATATCTCAAATTAAAATTGTTAGGACATAACAATCATTTAGCTTGTATTGTAAGTACCATGTCTTAATTGTATACGTTAACTACAAAACATGTAGTGAAAGTGAGAGATGAGAATGAGACTATGAGACACCTTACACTACTTTCTTTCCTTACACGTTAGTACCATTGAACTGATTGAACGCTTTCACTTAACTTTCTCTTCTCAAAATACCCAATATTTTAGTAGTGGCTGGCAAGAGATATGGATAATACAGACGGATCCCTATGTATCGCTCACTCACATAATTTTAAAACGAATCTTGGGAGAAAGGACAACTTGGTGAAAGTGCACTTTCACCACATAATAAAAGTCAATGGAATATGGGATGGATGTGCTCAGAGAGTTCTAATTCTATGCAACCTTCGTCAATGATTGATAATGCAGTGTCAGTGGCCTGCAGTGCTACTGTTACAATTTTTATTTTGAATAGTAGCTCGTGAGGCCCGGCTTAATATTTATTTCTGTTTTTTCACAGCTCTCATCTTTAGGTTAGTTATTAATTAATTAGGTGCCTACTTACCAATTTCCTGGTGCGATAGATTGCGTTAGCCTCAACTTTTAAAATTAAGTAAGAGTAGTAGTAAAGTACATACAATAGTTACAATACCTAGTAAAATTGAATCATTTGCTTTCACTCTGTACGCAATATCATTTAAAACTTTTACAATATTATGCTTTCATTTGAGTACACCTATTGACAATCATTGAACAGAATTGTATATACTTTACTAGTTACGTAAGGAAGCAAAACGAAGTAGAATGTACTATATAGAATATCCAGTTCCACATAAAAGTACCTTTCGTTGCCATTTATACCACCAGACAACTAAATGGATTAATCTTTCACGTCCTTACTTAGGTTCATTGTTTTCATTATAAGTAGAGGAGGTAGGCCGTTAGGCATAGATTTAATTTACTAATATTTAATTCATTAATACAATTTCGTGTATATGGATTTTTGCATCTGAAGATGAAGCATAAAATTATGTTTTATTATGCTTACATTTAGCATGACTATGCTGATTTAAAAGAACCGAATGCAATAATAAATATCTCAAATTACATTGTTTATTACATTTACATATTACTGATAGAAAGGTACTGCATCAATTTCGCAAACCTAATAAAGAAAAAAAGAAACAGTAAACTAGATCTACTAGTTTTAGGAAGGCAAGGGCAAGGTAGGGATACAATTTGAACTAGGTATCTACTAAAGTTAGGTACCCATTACCCACGTTCTGATTTCTGATAACCCTGAACGAAGACAGGTAAATATTCAAAGATATTTTACAAGTTTTTGATAAAGTTATTTGACAGAGAGCATGAAAGACCGGTGCCATCAGGTTCAACATCAAGTGCCTTCACGGTTCCATCATCAACCAACATGGCAAACCTTTTGGAACGCTTGCTTCCCAAAACTGCTGCAAGATCATGTTCTAAGTCGATAGCTTTCACAAAAGTTCCATTTGTGTCTGCCAACATTCGGACCTGTCATAATAGTTTCCCATTTTCGAAATTAGTATACTGGGGGGACAGACTTAATGAAGGGATTAAGGAGTAATTAAGATATAAATAGGCACAATTAAAATATTTATTTATTAATCTTATCATAATACGAATCTTCTCAGTAAACAGTAAAGATGACAAGCTTACTTTTCCATCAGCCTTTTGAGCTTCACCCCACGCAGCCATTACAAATGGATCATTGACAGAAATGCAAATTATTTCAGATATGCCTTTCGCCTTAATTTCCGCAGCCTGATCTATGTATCCAGGCAGATGTGTCTAGATATCACAAAAATCAACAGAGAGCAATTAGAAATTTAATTAATATTACATATCAATACCTGGCCTTCTATCATCCTCATCCCTCAATGGTTCGTTCCTCCCCTATCAAAGATGACTTTAGACTCTGATGACCATGATTACCCAGCTCAACAAATTGTACCTGTTCTGACAAAACTGACAAGTACAAATTCCTAAAACAAGGTCCTCTGCCAATGTGCCAGCTACAGTTAAGCTCTATCATTGTGGACAATCGTAATTAACCCATAACAAGGACTTGGGAGCCCTTGTGCTCACACGAATGGTCAAATTGTGCAATTATACAGCACAAAAATTAAGATGGGCATCAGGGCATCCTCTACCTCATATTTTCCAACGTCTGGATGCGAGTAGTGAGGATTTGTGATATACCTACCTAATACACACCCCAGCTGAAAATGATGACCCCGCCAGGAAAAATTAACATACTGGAAAAGCGATATCACGAGTCTTTTGCCTAAACTGTAGTCTGCTTGTCCATTGTAGTTTCCTTCCACGGTTTAGTGGAGAGCTGTATCCCTTATGTAAAACGTATAAAAATAACAATAAACAGTATTAAAAGAAGTTGAAGGTTAGATTTACTTTATTGCATGATGGTGTGAAAGCACCGGGAACACCCACAATAACAATCTTTTTTCCTTTGCCTAATTCGGCAATATTTACTTTGTTGCCAGGATTGCCTTCAAAAAGATCCACGCTTGGAAGTGATTCTCCGACCTGAAAAAATATTTGTATAATAATAGGTAAATGTATAACACATTCCAAATTATTTTACTGGTGTGGGTTGGGTTATATATCCGATATTTACAATTTACACCGTTAGTCGCTGTCAATGTCATTTTGACATTGTCTACAGACAATAAAATATCTAAAAACGCACCTTAATTGGCATTTTATGAATAGAAGAGGAATGTAATGCTCTTGTGAAAAATACAGATCTTGAAGTTCTGATGGCTGCTTTTAAAATGGGGGTGATTACTTGCATTTATTACGTAGTGAGATGACTTGAGCTCCAACCGGCCAGTTATGTTGTATGTACGATTTAAGAATCTTCTAGAAAATAAAAGTTAAGTTGAAATTAGAACACATTAGACTCATACATACACGTATTACACTTGTGTACTAGCAACTAGTACTAATACTCGAACTGTATTGCATAAATATGTAAATAAAATATGTAGCTAACGACTTTAACCTTCATTCACCCTTGACCCTTATCTCTAGAGTCGCGTTCTAGCTATTCTTAAATTAACTATAAAAATAAACTAACTCAATTTTAAATGGTATTATCGTATGTAAGTGGTAAGAAATAAAAGGAAAACTTGGACATCCAGTCCATTGTTCATAATATTACCTTCGTCCAGAAATCTCACAAGAGGTGACAACACAAAGATGACAACTTGAAAGCTTGGAG
>JAQFYC010002218.1:0-27340 GCA_034694165.1 Tomocerus mixtus
TAATTAGGTAATTTAGTCAAATTATTAAATAAACTCAAAATTTGGTCAAAAATAGGCAGAAGACCGCTCTGTTCAAATAGCCCGCTAGCTGTACTAGTACTAGTAAATATTATCGTAAGATGTTCATTTAATATTAAGAAAGTGTCTCAAAATAAGTTCTGTATGTATTTATCTGTAGAAGAAAGAAAAATAAGTTTATTTTAGTGTTTAGTTTAGGGGAAAGTGTATGTATCGAGTGAAACTGCATTCTGCAGTCAAGTCTGCTCGGTCTGAACTCTGAAGTGAAGTAAAGGAACGGAATTCGAGTGGAGTCTCCGTCTCGACTAATTAGTAATGTAGTCTTTGAGAGATAGACTAAGGAGGGCAAGTAAACTAAACTACATAAGAGAGACTTTCTCACTCAATGCATTCCCCTTTTCATCTTAAATATATCTTTATTATACTTCCCTTTCTCCCTTAACGAAATAAGTATATCCTTAGGCCATAGTGGAATATACTAACGTATCCTGATATGCACAGTGCATTAAAGTTGCTCTTTAGTGTAATTCTCTAAATATAGTAGTTTCTATGTTATGGGATTTTACTATTACAAATACATACAAAAAGAGTAGGTGAGTGACTATAACGATATATTATACTAAACGGGGTTCCTTTACTTATCGTTAGCTTTGCTGGTTCTGATTCTGGTTGGTATTATGTAGGACTATTAGCATTAGACTCTTTCCTCATTACGCCATTATCAAACTTGTCCTTCATTCCCTTCTTTCCCCTGTACAATTAGATTCTACAGTACACTTATACGTATTCTACTGTTATTATAGTAGGTAGTCGATATTTCCATATACTTTGTATACTTATACTACTCGTACATGCTATAATGTGTCTCTTTATATTAGTCACCCTTTATTTACTTCAATACATATAAGTCCTATATCTTAAGTCGTGTTAATCGTAAATAATTTATCTAAATATCACTGTAAGGCAATACATCTTCGGGGAATGGTGTGTTCAGAGTGGAATCTCTATATCTATGTATTACAACTCTAAATGCTACCTGTATACATTCAGTGAATACAGAAAGTCAAGCTAAACCAGTGCAAGTCGATTTTCTGTACATAGTATATAGTATATTAGTAGATGATGATATATACATACATACATACATACATAAATATAATAGTTTGACTTGGCTCAGGGCGCTTCCTTCCATTTCTGACTCCATTACGGACGCCGCAGTACACTGCATCACTTATATCATCATTATTGGGAGATTGTGTAGTACGTATACGTATTATCTAGTACATAGAACATTTTTATACTTTAGCACCACTATCTACTGTAAGGTAGAAACATTGTGTAATTTGCTTTATTTTTAGCACAAAACTAGGGGACAGTTTTTTAAAATGTATTATTAGATGCATTTTCTCATTGATAACATTTTCTAATAAGTGAAATTAAATTGGATGTAAAAGTAAAGTAGGATTTTACGTGTAGTGGGAGACGGGAGACGGGAGATTTTCTACCCCGCTGTGTGAATTCATGGCTTCCAGATGATATAAAAGGAAAAAGTGTCCTCCTGAGTGAGTGAGCTGAGTGCATCTATATTGTTATTATGTACATTGTGTAAATATCTAGAGCTAGAGTAATATTATGTGATGGAAAATGGAGTCAAAGTATCTTATTTCTGCAAGTCAAGTTGTTTTCCCTTCACTCACTTGCTTCGGCTAATGTCTCAGATCAATCAAAAAACTGCTGTCGCCTCTCTCCATTTCCTCATCGACTTTCCCACTAAACTACACGAAATTCCTTTTTTACTCGCACTAACTCACATTGGGAGCAGTTAGGATTCCCCGCGAGAAATACCATAACCTTACAGCAGACAAATATTATTTCCTCTTGGAAAGTAAAGAAGTGACAATGGAAAACGTTGGAGGACGTCTCCACTGGATATTTGCATAAGTATATCCTTTTGGTAAGGGGAAGAGTCATGGCCGCGATAAATTCATAGATTCAAGAGATTTTTACATTTCTACACAAGATTCCATTAGTCGATGATCTAAAAGGATATTATGAGGAAATGTTTTGAATTTTGGGAATCTAATACCTGCATACGCAATTTATTTTTGAAAGCTGAACAGAACACCCACTCGACTCACAGTGAGATCACATTAAGATTCTAGAAATATTTTATATACAAGGCAGATGCCCATTTACTATCTGTACTGTGTTACAGACTGTTCTTGATTATAACGGAATATTATATAGTCTAGGCCACAATATATTATACAGGTATTTACTCGCTAAGTAAATCAAGAGAAAAAATAGATCACCGAATTATAAATAGAGCATTTGAGTTATTAAATAAAATAAAATCGTTTTATGTACATCTAGGTAGGGAATGATTCCATTGTTACATTTTTATTTTTAGTGTTTATGCAGATACAGAGACTGGATAATGTTTTTGAAAGTATTTTAGTTATGCGCATTTGTATGTACAACTATATTGACTTTTTGGTTTTCCATGAGTTGGCTGGTGAGGAAGCGAAGTTTGGTTGTGATGTGAATTTTTATGGGAAGAGGAATTATGATAATTTAATTTCGCTTTCCTTCGCATGCATCCGATCACACGTTGAGATACATTAACATTAGGGATAGAAGCAGCTACGAAGGAAGGTATTTGTTGAAATGGGATATGAAGGATGGATGGCTCCTACAGCTTATAATACTATAATGTCATTCCATCCGACTTAAGTACTATATACGTCTATTGTCATTGTATGCGTGTTCTCTTCATTCATAATATGTATTCGGGAAAAGGAAGGGACCGCCGGCACAGCAAAGCTAAAGCAAGTCAGCAAATGTTTATGCTTCGAAAATGTTCCCATTTGTTTTCCATCCTATCTACTTCTGTTTGTACATACTACATGTTGGTATGTATTTTATTACATAGGTACATAACATTAATACACATTCATAGTAGTACATAGAATAACTACATCAAGTTGTATGTATAGATGTAGTATAGAAAGAGAATATTTATTTGTCTGCGCATATATTTTATGAGAATACATAGTTTAGTGTGTGCTGCATGCTTTTATGATAATAAGAATATGGATTAGATGTATAGAATGCATAACGGAAGGGGAATGAATGTTTGCCTGATGAAATGTTCTGATATGATGAGCCGAGTGATGGATTTTGTTTGGTTGACAAAGAACGAGTCCTGATGCCATGCATGGCCATGTTCATAATGTTATACCACACCAGACCAGACCAGGCAGGTTTACTAGGAACGGATGTCACCCGAGATATTTACAAACTAATGTGCATACATCCACAACCAAGGTTTCAGTCTTTCAATACACGTACATACAATATTTTGCATACATAGTCGTTAAGCTGTACAATCCATTTATGTTTTGAGTCTTCTGATACAAGGAAGTTATTCAGTTCATAAAAATTATATTGGAACAATGTTACTTATTTATTTTACATGTTTATAAATTTCGAAATACATTTAGCATCTTAGTATCAAGTTTCTGTGAGAAATTATAAAAATGAATCGATAAATATTTAGGACCAAGCCAAGAAGCTTCAATTGGGTCAGTGCGTAGTATTTTGTATTTTATTTGGTAGCAGAAGAGCTGAGGTTTCAAAAAGCTTCATTGTGATAAACATTTTAAAGGGATGTGTTGTGTGCGTAAGCGATAACACTTTCAATCAAAGCATTTAAACGTGTTCTACGCTAAACACTTTTCACTTTGTATGTACAGTACAGTAGTGGTAATATACAGAGGTTCGTATAGTAACTGGAGTAAAAATATGGAAAAATAGATTATCAGACTTGTATTGTGTTTTACATGAGTCAGAGGGAAAGGCAGGAGAGTCGCACTTCACTATGTGTAGTGTCTAAGTGTCTCAGTATTTGGGAATTGTAATATGACTAATACAAAACGGTGAGAGAATGAATAAACTGAAAAGCATTTATTTTGTTGGTTAGCTTTCGCTTTGGCATTGGCTTTGGGGAAAAGGACGAAGTAAAGTGGAGGTACACAAAATTTCGAATATAAATATTATCTTAAGCCACAGAATTCCTATTGTTATATTATTCAGCCTAAGCAAGCAAACCTTCACAAACTGACTACAGAGAGCAAAGTCCTCAAAAATTCCATTGACATCGGCACACAATCAATTTCCATTCTTTTGTACGCTCTAAAAGTATTAACTGCCATACCATATCTATAAAGTACTATGCTAGATACTGACATACATATTGCTCTCATTCTCCTGTCCGTATGCCTAAGTATAACCTTATATTATATAATGTAGTATATACATGTAGTATTACAGAAACGTCAAGACTTATTACAAAGTTATACTGAGGTAACCACACTTCATATCAATATAGGAAAAAGGTTATTACACTTATTAGCAGAGATCAATATTTTAAGGGAAAGTATCAATTTTATTTTTTTCTATACGAACGCTGACATTTTTGAGATTTTCTCCATTGTTTTTTCATGTGTACGTACAAGATGCGGATTTCCTAATATTGTCGATGTTTTCTGAAATATTTTTTATTGGAAATGTATAGCATTCCTAATATTTGTACAAAGGTGTACCTATAGAATATAAAAATGTATATATTTTGGATGATGACGATGGTGTCCCTGTATGAATAGTCTTTTGAATATTATGGCAGTAGATCCTCTGTGCTGTGACTTTGTTAATCTTTAGGTCCATCTCCCCTCTTCCCGTTTAGTTTTCTTCATTTCTCCATCTCCCGCACTCTTGTCATTATGTCAGTCAATGCAATGCCGTCTCCTTCAAAGTCTAAACAAAAATCCAGACTTGACGAGTGGTTTGATTTGGCTATAAATCCCTATTCTCTCCCTGTCTTACATTCCCTTGCCCTTCTTCCCTTTTAACAATACAGAAATAATGAAAGAATTGGAAGTTGCTCGTTTCAAGTGCATCATTCCCATATTTTCCTTGACTTTGACTGTACAGGCTGAATGGCTGAATAAATAATAAAACAAAATACGTCGACTCTTCCTCATACACAATAGTAGGTACTTGTTTACTGTTTACAATTAATTCGTTTTCTATTACAGCCGCCTCTTTCTTTTTTTAATTTGACAATTTCCTTTACTCCATCTCTTTTATATTGTATAGGGATATTAGTCAGTTGAGCATAATAATGTCAGCCACGTCTTAACTTGACGTCTGTTGACGTTTTCTGAGTACTGCCTTATTACAACAATTGTTTATTGTCTCTCTTTTCTGTTGTCGTTACTCTATTGGCCCATCCTTTCTAAATACACATACAAACATTGAACATCAAAACATAATTAATAATGAACATGTAGGCCGATGTTTATTGATACAAAACAGGATTTTAGACCAACTCTAGTACACAAATTAGGTACAGCTTTGTTTTACAACGTATTATTACCGCTAATCAAAAAAATGAAGAGGAAATCGATATATCTATTGATTTGTTTAATATCTGTGTTGATATGAAGATTTAAATAAATCCTATCCGGCGTTTAAGTACACAAACAACAAACTATTATTTTACATTATTTAACTTAAATTGTGTACAATATCTGTGTTTAAAATAAATTTTTGATTTTCTTATGGGACACTAAGGATTTTTAATACAAAAACAAAGATTAAATAACATTTTAAGGTATTATGTATAAGGTAATGAAATTGTGATGGGTCTGAGAAATGTTTTGCTTTATTATTTCTAAGAAATTTTCCAGTTTCAATGTTAAATAGGTTAGATTTTAGATAAGACAGGTATTGAAGTGTCAAGTCAAGTCAAGTCAAGAAGCAAATAAGTATGTAAGCTAGGCAAGACTAAGTAGTTTTCAAAATTATAGAGAATTTAGTTTGTACAAGGTGAGATAAGCTGTCAACGTCACTTGACTTGAGAAGTTGACTAACTAACTCGATATGAGGAAAATAACCTTTTCCTTGAAACTTGCAATTGGAATTGACATTCTCAAGTGAACTTTAAGAAGCCATTATATTGCGACCTTAGAAATCTTTTGATTTCATAAATGCCTTCAAAAGACAAGGACCCACTTATCTTTAGACTGACTTCAACTTGACTAGTAATTTAGCTACCTACTACATATACCTAATATTATTCAACGTGTAAACGCTACACAGTATACAGATTCAGATAGTTCAGGTTTTGGTATTTTGAGTTGTATTATAAACTTATGGCTAAAATTATATTGAAATGTTAGTACATGATATCATAAGAGGTATGTATGTATGTTATGTAGAGCAAAAATTGAAATATAATAACACGAGTGACTCTTCTCCTCTGTTTTAGTGTCAGTCATATTGGGATTTGTTTAAATGTCGGGATTGTATTGTTGGTTTTAGGAAAATAAATAATAAGACACATTCTATGAAGAAATGATTTATGTGTTCGTATCTGTACATAGATGTGATTTCGTATAAGATATATAGAAGCAGATTGATTGCTTCTATAGCAGTGGACTTAAATCTGATTTGTTCAGTAGTGTGTGTGTGTGTGCGTGTGTGGAATTGCATCTCTGTGTGGGATTACTCATCATCAAGGTGCCTATGATTTTGATGGACTGATTTCACTCTGGATCCATGTAATAAAATTATAGGGCTACTTCCTTTGTGTAATACTGATTCTGATGTGATGTGTTCCTTGCTGCCCTTCTACTCTATTTAAACGAACGTTATACAATTTCGTATCACAGAATCCTCTGGAATAGGACATTTAGTATATTTCATACTCAATATAAATAGTAGATAGGATAGAACATTAGGAAAGAGACTGACAATTGTTTCGGCAAGGCAAGATGATGTAATTGTGGAAGTACCACAAGCATTAAACTACATGGAGACAAATATCTATCTATGTAGCAACAAGAGGGATACACTAAGCGGCGAAAATGAAATGAATGATATTTGGCAATTGGACACATGGAGATTCCAATTTGGGAGTACAAAGCCATTAGAGCAAGGGCAAGGGCACAAAACTATAACAATGATACACATTACATAATATACATTTATACTTTATTCGAAGTCTCACACTCTGTAAATAGATATGCATTCCTATCATACCGTACTTAATTTAATTTTATCTATAGCATTTGTACATAAACCATACTAGAAGACTTGGCGCACAAATTATATGCTTTTCTGGAAATAAATATTCAGAAATTTATTTTTGAAGGAAAAACGTTTGTAAATATAGTACACACACAATACACACTTAACAACAATATTGAACTCTTTTTCAAGTTTAAGAATTAAACCGTGGAAAGTATTTGGTAATCAATATCTTTGCACATTAAACCAATTATAATTCGTCATAGAAAAGCTTTGACAAAAATAATTTGTTGAATATGAAAAAAATGCGTTGATGTTTAATAATAAGAAATAATTTATGCCTGAGCACACTACAGACTGCAGATACACATTTCTCCACAAATAATTATGCAAATGATTTATACTGCAGATGAATTATTACATTGTTACTTACAATGTTATGTAAATGCAAGTTTTCTCCTAAAGGAATGGAACATATCATATATTATACAATATACTCTTACATATAACATTAGGACGTACTGTACTGTGTTTAGTATTTATTTACTAATACGGTGGAAGAAGCGAAGGGAGCCATTAGATTAGATTAGTTATTGTCCCCCGCACTCATCATTTCTTCTAATCCTCTACTGAATATTATTCCCTGCCGCCACTAATACGCTAATCCATAGTTACTACACACTACTGCACATTACACTATTATAGATACATACTAAATATATGCTCTCGTTCTCGTTCTCGTCTGTTCCGTAGTGAATTGAATTGATCCCATCTGATCTGCTTGACTATCTATCCTCTGATGCGATCTCAGACACTGAGCAGAGTGGAGTGTCAATGCATTCAATTCCAAATGCGATCAGATTAACTAGTCCACATACTATCCACACTTAAAATTAGTATCTCTGCTCTCTATACTCTCCTGTCTGTGTCTGTACGTATAATATAAATATTCAAATGCTGAATCTTACTTTTACTGAATACATATACATATATTGTAGATGTATGAGATAATATTGTTGAATATTGTATACTCTTATTGACCGCATCATTACAACTTACAACTTGATGATAAATGGGGAAAATGCTTAGAAACATTTCTACAGAGTGATTGATATACATAAATACGGAATGTATAGAAAATAGAAGATGAGAGAATATTTGTATGTGCATGCATTTAGGACAGTGTGTACAGAATACATATAGTAGTATATTATATTTAGTAAGTGAAGAGATGTAGTATAAATGGATAGCAAGCTGGGGAAGTTGTTTAGTCAGCCAATCTCATCAGGAAATGAGGTGAGACGTGAAATTATCTGCAGAATGGCCAATCCTTCAGAATTAACTCTCGAATTTCTATCCTACTCAATTGTCTACCTAACACACTCACTGCACTGCACTGCACTATGGATCTGAATCTGGGTTGACTTGACTTGACTTGACTAACAGACAGACAGACTCTTTAACTTTAGTATATTATACACATTAGAATTACAGACATATAAGTATTTATACTTATGATCCATGTAAGTCATGTATTTACGATGCTACATTAACGTGTGTGATCTAATACATACATATAGTACATAAATACGTTCATCCCTTCCCATCTCTAGTCTTCCGAAGCATTCACACAGAAAATCTCAATTATTCTCTTCGCATTTGCTCCGTGACAAATTCAAACTAGATTATATCATCTAACTGGATAATTGTGCAGAGGATAAATTGATGCCTTTGAAAAACGTAAACGTATCGATCCTCCTTTCATCTACCCTAAGGAGAATTCAACGGAGATTTAAATATTTACTCTCCCAGACTATACTCCTTTGATGTACCTTTTTCTCACTTTGTGTTGTAGTTGTGTTTTGTGTTATGGACATTCCCTCCTTGTTGTAAAATAGATACCTCATCGCTCATCCTCATTCCTCATAGTAGCTACCTCGTCTTGACATTAACTTACCATAAAATGCATTCATGTCCATTGTAAAGATGATGTCAAAAGAATTTTTAACTCGTTGTTATCAAACAAACCCGTCAAAAACGGATGGGTAACTGAAAAACAGAATTGCGTTGCAATTCCATTCGGTATGTTCTGTATAAAGTACGGAGAATATAATAACCGGACAACTCTTACTTGTAGTAATATAAGTGTGCCACGTTGTTTCCTATAGATTTTAACACTTAGCATATAATGACGAAGATTGAAAATATAAAAGATGGGGCGAAATTTCATCTCGTCCTCCGTTTGTTCAACTTGCGTTTGCGATGGTCGGTAGGGAAATCAGGAATTGTTGTCCGTCCATTGGAGTAAACCAATGCGGCTGGAAATTTTCAATCTTGAAATGCATTGAGTGAGTAATTTCTACATAAATATATTATTCCGACCTTTTCTCACGAAGGTTATGTACGATTCCTCCTCTATTTTTATAGATTTCCGTTTAATTCACTCATTTACATCGTAAAGTGAAAATTTAAGTAAAAAATTGAATTTTTAGTTGTGTGTAATTGAAAGGGAATTAATTTCGGGCGAGTTAACATCTAGTATAGTATATAAGTCTAAATTTTAAGATGTCTTGTAACGTAAAGAGTAAACGTAGGGGATAAAGCAGTTATGTGATGTAGAGTGTAGATAAAATTATTGGTATTATAAAAGGGTTGCAAGAAACATATTATATTGGTGTGTCCAGCTGAATATCTATGAAGTGGAGTGAACTGGATTCTCCAGACAGGCTGCTGGAGTGACCTGCTGCTGTTGATCATGATATGAAGAGGGACTTTACTTGGTTTGAGAGCATGATTCGTATAGAAATGTATGTATAGTGCCATAGAATAGATGCAGGACGTGTTTGAATCTGTATTGTGATGTGAAGTAGAGTAGAGTAAAGGGAAAGCTCCCTTCCTGACCATTATAAATGTAGTTTTGGTCAGAGAGAAGTCCGTAGGTCTGTCTGTCTGTCTTTAATCTTGAGCCGTGACCAGCTCTCAAATGTGCTTATTATTCCGACTGAATCTTCCCATTTCGTTGAATGTGTGTTCTCTCCTCCAGTCCACATTCTCCAGTTCAGTTCACTTCATCCACTCAACTCCAGCAAAGTCCAGTTCAGTCCAATCACGAAAAAAACTTTCCTCACAATTACTTTCTCCCAATTTTCAATTTTTTGTATTTTTCCCTTTTCAATAAAGCGAGCGACTGACTTGGTTTCTGGAGCAGTCTGGAAAATCAAACGATTCTCTTTCAATCATAAATTCGCAAGAAGAATTTTTCAAGGAGATAATATGCTATTTACTTATTTTATAGAAAAATACTTGGCGGAAGATCCCCAACCGAAAACAATTTCTTTACTTTAATTCCTACTTAAGTATCTGTATGTAGGGAGAAAGCGGAGAAACTTTTATAATATTGTCTAGGACTTCAATCCTCTTTCCTTTTCCTGGACTGCTCTGGAATACTCTGGATCTGGTTTCTAGTCGGTAGAGTGAAGGTTGACTTTGACATGCCCTTTCACTGATCGTGAGATCCATCCATCTCTCCGCATCTTCTCCTTCCTCTTCTCTCTAAAAATATCTACGGGGCTTTGGTCAGTCCAGTCCACGTTTTAGTTACATTACTACTACCCTACACTTCTACTACATACACACTACCACATACCCATTTACAATTACTTCCACAGCATCTCTTCTATTATTATATTACATCTATGCACTATGAACAGACATCCTCTCACTACAAATCCAATGTAACAAGAAAAAATTCAAGTCAAAGATCAGGAACTTTATTGGTCATGTCCCTGGCTTGGCTTGGCTATCTATCTCAGAACAAATTGCAAAAAGAGGGAAGGGAAACTAGAGCAAATAACTAGGAAAAGAAGGGAATGAAATTCAACAATCTCGAAAGGAGATATGCGAAAGAGGAATTCGGAAAAGAGGCTCAGCTATTTTTAACGAGAAATAATATAACTATCAAAAAGGTATGTGTGTGTTGTGCGGCTAGATAAAGCAGCAAATAAAATCTGCCCCATTTAATATAGCTAACGAGAAGTATAATAATAAAAGTTAGACCCAGTAAAGAATCAAAATTTTATATGTTAATTGTAAAGCTAGTTACAATAATTGTGTAACAATATCACATTATTACATAATATAACAAAGCTGCCAAGCCACCCGATGTAATAAATGCCCGAGTGATGCCCGAGTGAGTGTAATTGCATAATAATTGTGATAAATATCCTTATGAAACGTAAATGGAAATGTTTTTGGCTAGTCTGATGAGTAAGTGAATACTATAATAGAAAGCCACTTTTTACCATTAAAGTAATATTAAGCAACAAGAAGTTACAATAGTAATTGTGTCATTGAACATTTTATGGGACTGATTTCCTGTACAACAATCAGTTCAGCTCCGAAATATGAGCTTAATTTTCATTTGGATTTCTGTGAGTTAAATAAATCAGATGGATTATTTTTCCCTTTGATTGACTGACTAACTATTAATTATATATAATCAACATAATATTTTACATCCTACTTTTACAAAATAATATATTTATGGATACTGTAGTATATTTTGTATACTAAATACTTATAGATCGTAGCCACATTTACATCCCAATGCTGAAAAGTTACATTCAAAAACATGATTCCCTTCTGTAATGTATTCTAGTCGGGATACTAATTGTTGGTAACTTTATACTGTTGACAAGAGTGAACGAACAACGCTTTAGAATAATTCACGACAAAGATATACATACCTAGATATATACACAGAATCTATTGTGTATGTATTTTAGTAACAAAGTGTTCATTCACAGTTTGATCCGAATTGAAAATACATTTATTTATGTTCTGATCTGTGCTACATATTATTACGAGTTTACGAGTACTGATCTGTGCATAGTCTGTAGATATTCTGTTTAACATTGGAAAATAAACTGGGAAGGTATATACTGAATATATTTATAAATAAGAATATTATTATAGTACAGATATGTAAGGGAAATAAAATGACAAATAGAGAGAAATTATGAGGGAAGGGATGTGATCTCACGCTGTGAAGGCATTATATATAGGGCATTATTATACTGCACCAAAAGTAATGTACCACCCTCTGTAGCGAGTACACTAGGTAGGAGTACAATAATAACGTTCACGTAACTAATAGGAGAATGTAAGTAGAGAATAGAGGAGTATTTAATGTTAATATTGGTGCTTCCGTATAATAATTCGTAGAGAAATCTTTGTGTGTGTCATGTCACGTCATTATAGGGAGGCAATTGTATTGTGTTCTGTCCTTCTCCTCACTCAAAATCGGTTACATTACATCACTTGTGAAAGATTAAAGGGCCCTCTCTCCCTTTGCAACCCAATCCCTCTGACTGCATTCTCCTTTTTGAAAGGACACGTGCCACGTGACCCACGCACTCATTACGACAAATTAAGGCAGCACCATTGCATTACTTGCTCTTATTATTACATACTCGCTCAATGAGATGAATTTACGTTTCCTACTCTTCATTCCTCATCTCATGTGTTACACATTCATACAGAAATGGATAAAATGATCCCTGATTAAACTGCACTGCGGGACAGTTAAGATCTCCTAGCTATACAATACTGCATGCCTCCTCATCAAATCCTAATACTTATATATTTATGTACTAACACATTGTCCATATTAAATGAATACTAATTAATGCAACAAATCTTTTATTACAATGGGGAAAAATTGTTTACAGTAGTATAACTAACAAATAAAAGACACCAGAAAATATAAAATGTATTTTTTACATGTAATAAAAACTACTAGGTATTTATATTGCGAAAAACAGTATAAAAGTTCTACATAATTCAGGCTTTTAATTTTGCTAAGAAAAGTTTAGAAATTAAGAGTACACTTTAACACGTAGTACTTTCAATAACATAAAGTGCGACTTCCTGTATATGACAACAACAATGCGTATAAATGTTCATTTAATAGCTTAATACGTATAAAATAAGGAAAACTTTATGGAAATTGCTAGAATTAGTCATAATCTCCCAATTTATTAAGATTTAGATATTATTTTTCAATCGACGGGTAAAGTGTCCCTTTAAGTAGATCCTTATTATTACTTTTCAACTAGATTTATTTTATTGATAAAGGATAAAGACTCACTTGTAGTGTACGCCCATTATAATGCTCGTACGTTAGGTATGTCATTTAGTTGGTTAGTTAGTTATTTGTAAGCTGAGCTTTGGTGATTGTGAGTGTCACGTTCTTCCTACAAAGGGAAAGTGTATGACAGAAAGGCAAATTTTCCCAGAAAAGTGACATTCGTTCGTGCCGTGTCATAAATGTAAGTTTCCACGAATTGTGTAGGTAGCAATTTATTATAGTAATAGCATAGGACACACATCCTAGTTTCCATCCACACCTCTAACTCTAACAGATATTGTTACATATTTAAAGGCTCCCTTGGCTTAGGGATGTAAAAAGTGCAGCGTAAGTCGTAAGTGTAGCAAAGGAGGTTGCTACATAAAAGTTAAGGCAAAAGCCAACAATCTGCTGACGACTTATGTATGATGTGAAACATGAAACGTTCTCACAGCTTAGTTCGACAGTCAGCTACATTTCCATTAGATTTCAATGAACTCAATTAAGACTTCCCTGTCTGTTCACTCTCTTCATCACATTGACATTGTGTGTATCTATACGTGTATATACCTATGGTATACTTATATACTCAGGAATACTATTATTATCTACTTATTTGCTTTTCCCATCAAAAAATATGTTACCATTTCCCTCTTTCCCTCTCTGCTCCTCTTTTCCAAGGGAAAAACTATTTTCTATTATTACAGATATTTCTGTGCACTTAATTGTATTCTTTTTAAGCTTTGGTATGGCGTTCGCCTGGCCTGGCCTTCCATGAAATGCTTTACTTTACTGGACGTGGACGTGCTACTACTTTAGTGTGTCTGTATATATTATTGTAGATTGCACACATTTTTGTCCCCTTCCCCTCACACTTGTCAACTCCAACATCCAGCGCTTTCCTGCCTTCCTTTGCTTATTCTACTAAAATAGCAAAGCAAGTTAAGTTAAGAGTCAGCTGCAAATCTCCACTACATAGTACTATCTGTATGTATGTATCTCCCTCATTTCAACTTGACTTGCACTGAACTCACTCAACTCGACAACATACCGACTCTTTTTCATCCTTGTCCAGTTTTTTCGTTTATTTTCAATAGTTATCTTTACGCGTTAACTTATAAAGCTCTGTAGCTCTCCCTTCGCACAATGAGTAAGTGCGTGGAAGAAAAAGAAAGCAAAAACGGCACTAGACAACACACTGCTCACAAAATTCACACAGAAAAGCAATAAATGCACCGCACATTTTTTCTAGATTCAATTTCCTTGAAAATGAATTGTGTTTGTATAAGTCTATGTAAGTAAGTAAGTGTAGCATGTGTGCTACAGCAACAACTTCTAAATTGTACCAATACAATACAATGTACAATAGTAGTGACCATAACTACTTACATATGTACATATTTTGTTGCAGTACAGTTACAGATTGGGGTAAATGAAAATAAGAATTTTAGAATTATTAGGAATTTATTTATTTAGGTTGTATAAACTATAAACTATGTGAAAAAGTATAAGTTGAGGTCAAGCCTATGAAACGTGTTCCTTATACACAAGAGTATTTTCTTATAGTAGTTATAGTGTACAGGGACGTTACGTAATACGGAGGGTGAATATTAAGTAATAGTGAATTGGTTACACGATTAGATTAGAGTTCACGTCACCGGGGAGCGTCCAGCTGAAAGTCGAGAATTGTAAATTTGAATTCCTAATGAGACTCAATTAGACAAGTGACCATAAACAATGTGCATAAACTTGGGAAAGACTTTCAAAGTGCCATTTGATGTAATAGGAGGGAAGTTAGCATAATTCAGCATGTGTTAACGCTAACGTTAGCGTTAACTGCACTACTATTGTTACATGCTCAATATAGGTAATAACGCATGCAGATATCGATTCATTCGCATACATGCTCACTCTTATACACAATTGCTACAGATACTACAGTACACACACTAGAAATAGAACACGACATGACGTGACATTACATTTCTTAAGAAATATAAACTTTGTGACTTGATTCAACTGTTACTAAAGCCATTTATACTTACTTTAACTATTTAGGTGCATACTTACTATAGTAGAAGTGTAATCTTATGAGCTGCACCTTAGTTAGCTTACACTTACATAGTATTATTGAGAAACTACGGTTGAATTTGAATTTTGTTAGGAAAAGATTGCATGCAAGCAAAAGCCAATCCAAGCCGCATAGAGTGAAAGCCAATTCTAAACACACATTCAAACTGTAGTTACTGTTTTGGTTAATGGGAATGCTTTCCACTCGTAGTTAGTTTGCTAAACGTGCTTGCTAATAGTAAGTTATTTATTATGTGTGCTACTGCAATATTAAATACGAGGGATTTTCCATTTTTTACATTACAGGTTACTACTACTACTTATTACTAGGTATTACTAACAAAGTTCTACTTATGCAAAGTGGAATTTGGTAGTTGTGATCTTGGTAATGAAATGGAAGCCCAACACGCGCACGAAACTAAAACATTAATGTTGTGCATAATGTAAATATTTGCAAGTAGTTATTTTGTGCAAACGATGTAAAATAAGTAGGTACAATTTAAGTACATTCTTACATACTTAGTAGGTATGTATGTATATTGAGTAATCAAATCAGGGCCAGGCCTCAACCATACTACTTACTATATTTAGTAACATTAGCCAAATAATCATTTAAATACAATAATATCAAGTAACTAATGATTTAATTTTTTTCTGTGTTTCAGGTACGTAAATTTTGTCCAGTTACTTTCTATATAACTACAATACGGTAATGTACAAGTCTAATTTAATATTTACTACTGTGGATCTCCACATATTATTAATTTTTGCACAAGATATAGAATTTGAAATCGTATGGGAATTATTAGAGAAAGTTTTTACAGTAGGTGATTTATTTTCCCGAAAGCTCGTCCCTGAAATAAATTCACCTGGTTTCATAGTTATTTTAAGTTCAAGTTAGAGAGGAGGATGTTGGAATAATATTGATAAAACCGTGTCCTTACACTTGAGTATGTACATTAGATAGAGAGTACGACTTGGCTATAGATTAGCGAAGTGGAAGTCAAGGAAGTAAGTCCAGTTGAGTTTAGCAAGAAGCTGGCTGCCAATTTTAGTCGATAGCTAAAGATAAACTGAGCTGATTGTGACAATTGTGTGAGTAGTTAGCTTAAGAGTTGCGGAGTGGGCGGTCCACTCTGATCTTACTCACTACCTCTATTCTTTTATACGCATTGAGTACATACAATATGTACCTATACGTACGTACACACTACGCCCACATAAAATAATGCCAGTGCAGTGCCCAAATATTTATTTCTCTGTTAACTTTTTTTCCGTCCAGTCCAACCAAAGACTGTAACTATATCGGTGCGTAGCTAAATACATTTATTTAGTGTAGCATAGTGTACTGTAAGTATGTATGCATGTAGTTGGTATTTATAAGTAGGGATACGTTGATGGAATATAAAGAGAATAATTTTCTATAAGGTATGTAATGCATGTACTAGTAGTGGACGTACCTACATGTACATACACTACACAACACATAGAGAGATAATTAGCACGCAAAGCACGGAAGTTGGAATCGAATACTACAAGTTGTACTGAAAGTGAGCACAGAGCAGAACCAAGTCAAGTCAGGCAGAAGTTTTAAGTTAAGTAAGTAAGTGGCGTGGACAAGGCAGGACACAACAGCAACTCAATCTCTACTCACATTCACTCCACTTACTATTTCTTTACTGCATTAGAGAATTAACTATTGTATTTACTTTCTACATCCTATGTACGTGTATATATACCTACTGTAGAAAATAAATGTAATGATTTTTAGAGAGAAAGTATGTAGATATAAAAAATGTACTTGTTTTGGGTCTAGTAGATGGAAATGGAATGCTAGTTGGACTGAACATGAGTTGATTTGAAAGCCAAGCCACATACACATACATAGCTATCAAGATAATGTAAATACATAGAGTGGAAGAAAAGAATCCGTTTTATTAAGTTAACTGCAAATAAAAAGGTCATAAGCTAAACAAAGCAGAGGAAAGGAAAGGGAAATCGTAAGGAAAGTGCAGATTGCCTTTTGCTATGCTTCTGTATAGAATATATTATGTAGTGAATATGTAGTGTGTGTATGTGTTCCTTGTTTTCTCATCTGACTGATTGTGAGTGAAAGAGAGTATTAGATTGCATGTGAGAATGTTCACTAGTGTCTGTCCACATGCAAGCAACTCAAAGTTAAGCTCCTGCTCTGGATTGCTTTTTGACTTTCTAACTTCTAAGTTCTACTAAACCATACGTACTTATGTACATACATACATATATTATACCTACTGCATAAGTGTATGTAGTTGTATGTATAGATGTACATATAGATATAGCCATTATAACTAAAGCAAAGGAAGGGTCAGCTAAACCAGAGCAATAGCACGCCCAATCTTTTTCTCTATAATGCTTTTGCTTGGATTGGAGTGGACTTACTCTTTTTCTGATCTTACTTAAACCCTGTTTTACTCACTAAGCATAGAAACTCAACTCACTTACTAAGGCAATCGAAACCTAAGCTGAAAGCACACATGTTAACCCTTAGTGGTCTGGTCTATCCTTTGTACATAGTTCGTATGTGTGTATAATAGGATGGAGTGTGCATCGTCAGCATAAACCAAACAAAACCACTCAACAACAATCTTAATAGAGTTTAACTTCTTGGCTAACTAATTGTACGAATAGGGGCAGAATAGAGCAAACATGCACAAAGAATTGTTCAACTCAATTCCCAAAATACGCACTAACCATTAATTTTTTGCCACTTGACTGTTATACTATATGTAACTATCGATATATTATGTACTAAAGATAGGAAATCACAACGTTGACAATTCTTATCCTTATAGCTCCTTAGCTCGTTCTCGAAATAAGTTACCCACATTAAGTGTAATGATATATCAACATAAGATTTTCCTGCATATTTTCATATTTAATTATTTTGCACATTTCTTGGAAAATTCCAGTTAGTTTTAGCAAAGACGTGTAGAAGAAAGAAAGTTTTCCGGTAAGCAACGTTTCCTAAGCCTAAGGGTAAGGGAAAAGTTGCCTTCCTCTTCTTTATGTATTTATTAGCGACGTGATTCCATAAATGTTCACAAAAACGTTGTATGTACCTATTTAAGTATGTAGTGAAATTGAGCTGGAACTGGAATTGGTTAGTTATGGTGTTTAGGGAGACTTATGCGCTGTTTGCTGGCCTGGACTTATTGACAGCGATGTAATGTAGCTCTAATCTGTCTCTACACTATATATGTATGCTACACACAATACAGGTAAACTACTACATAAATATACACATTTATAGTCCAGATATCACATAACACGTTTCAATCCGACTTTCTTTTCCTTTCCTTGGGCTGGCGTCCTGAACGCAAGTGGTTCAACTCACGCAACTCCATCATGTACCTAAATATAACATACAACACACCACAATCATGTAGGGAGATAGCGAGTTGAGCTGGCTATTATTTACATAAACTTGATTACTAATTTCAATGTGCTATTATTTTGGCACTGGATCAGGTTCTCTAACTAATGCATTGCAATATTTGTGTGGGCGAGCGACTGGACCGACCACAGAGCTTAATTTCTGCGTATTTTACACTTTGTATGTGAGTATTGATAACTATACGCTAAGGGTGCATGTATTTCTTCATTGTGTATGATTAGTTATAAATAGAGAACATAAAGGGTTTCCCCACTTCGTGACCTGACTCTGACTCTGACTGTAGCTGGATTGGACTTACCTGGAATGGTGTGGCCACTGTTCTGGCCCAGTCATTATTATAAGCTAAATGTCTCATTTCGAGAAACAATTGAGTTTTTAACCTCAAGATTGAAGTTTCATCAATTTTCTAGAGTATTGCATGAGCAATCTTATTTTCCCTCCTTGTTAACACATTAATTGAATTCTTTATTCTACGTAGTACAGATTTTAATTCAAAACTGCAATTGAGGTTATTTACTTAAGAAAAACATTTCAAATTATGTTTTCTGTCAAAAAGTGATAAAAATGATTGTACCTATACATGCAATTACAATTATAATTACTGACTTCCTGAGCTAACGTCCCTTTTTCTTGTAAAGGAGGGAAAATATGTATAACAGTTGGTAAAAATTAAGTGAGCTATAAAGATGGACAATTTAAACTGGAACAATTCCCAAATGGTTCGTTCTGTATAGCCTTGCCTATGATTTAGTTGTGTACTTTGTAGTCACTTGAGTAAGCAATGTAAATCATTTGATGTAATCAATCCAGAGCAGAGCGGAGAAGTAGAATGGTGTATTGCATATGGTATATGTATATGGCCCATCAGTTTCATGTGCAACTCAAGTGAGTTAAAGTCTAGTTAGAAGTTAAATAGTCTCTGCGGGCGGTCAAAGCACGTAAATCTTATTCACGTGCATTAAAGTTAAGTGAAGTTAAAGTAGATTAGATTTTATAATGGCACTTGTACGGATTGCTCCCTTTTGCTTATTGCATGCTTACCTGTACTCAACTCAAAGCAACGTGACGAGAGAATTGCATCCTCATTACAAAAACTTTAGTGGACTGGAGATTGCAAATTTAATGGGATGACTACAGGCGACGGAAAGCAATCGAACCAAATGCATGTGATGTGTTGTGATATATTAAATTATGTACAAACTGCTATGTACATATATATGCACTATATCTACATGTATGTACATGTACTTTATATTTGATGTGCTGACGTTGACGCAAGTTCCGTGTTACTACTATTAAATACAGCAATATTCATTTATATTTTAGTAATACTCTATGCAGTGTATACATTTTCATCCCCGAGGTTATTTAAAATGTTAAATGCCTTGTACATGGAAAATGATAATTGCCTGATAATTATACTTAAATCCAAAGTACATAGTACAAAGTCCAAATTATACCTATGCAGACTATTTAACAAAAGCTAAAAATACCTCTAGCATAATGTGGCGTCGGTAGTCCTTACATAGTAATTACATTAAATGATATCATTTTTGAGGATTTAATTCGATTACTCACTTTCCTAGAAAGAAATAGAGCAGTTCAGCTAATAACGATAAGAAAAGTGATATTACTTTAGTATTTGGAGATTTAAATGCAACTCCGAATAAGAGAAAGGAGTTGCGCTAAATTAGGTAATAATAATAATGCATAGGGGAAGGGGATGGCACTAGTTCTAGTTATTTTGAGACTACATTATGTAATAAAATAGTAATACATCACTAAAATGTATATTTATATGTACACAGAGTATGTAGATCATATTTAGTTTGTTTTATTACAGACGTCTCACATAAATATATCAAAGTTGTATGTAATGGTAATAGTAATAATGAACAAAGCTCTAAAGCAAAGAAAAGTGAGTGGAATTGAGGGACATGCATCCAGACTCATCCTCAGTGCAGACTGCAGACTGATTGCCAACGTCATTTATCATTGTTAGTAATTCTTTCGAGTATATCATCACATCATTATTATGGATTTTCTCTCTAGTAGCTAATAAAGCCAAAAGCTATATAATAGTAATGCTGTATTTATAAATTCATTTTCGTATGATGTTTGTAATATGCATTATGTATAGCTACTTACAATATATATGTAATAGCTAATATTTATATGCAAATTATCTACGTATGTATCTAACAAGTAGATAGATGCATATCCACACATATAAATCTAACTATGCATACTATAAGGAGCTAAGATGAGTTGTAAATTCAATATAATGGCAAATCGTTGATGAGGCTGAAGGGAAAAACTAAAGAGATATTTTTGTTACATAAATAAGCTACGTGCTTTGCTATGGATGATGGTTGGTGTGAGTTTTAAGTTGAGTGATCTGATTGTGAGTGAGTAGCTTTGTGTAATATCTATGCGTATGTGGTCCTTCCACATAGTCCTTGCTTCCTTCCTTCTTTTCTCGCCCGGGTATCGCTTATGGCTGGATGAGTCAGCATAAGTACACACAACAACTCTTTTTTACACTAACTATTCATTCAAATCAACTGACAACTAAAGAAAGGGAAGTGCAACAAAGATTTTCCATATAACTTGTGTAGCTTACCTTACCTTGGTGTAGTGTTGGAAGTTGGAGGTACATGACACGTTACATTTACTTTTACTTTGTGTGCACAATAAATATGTAGCAAGCAGTCTTGTCTGTGTATTTATAATGGAAGAACTAACAAAGAATGGAACACACGTTCATTTACTCACTTATTTCAATTTTAATATAAGTTATATACTTTATATACTGTATATTACTACATTAAATAAGGTTTAGTGCATGCATGCCTAGTTTAACAATAATGCCTTGTTAAGTTACATAAGAAATGTTTTTTAGTTTAGTGTAGTGTAAGTGTAATGTAATGACTTGACACTATCGCACCGGCTCGGACTCATTGTCATTGTCAGACTTCTTTGTATAATGAAAATGCAATCCAAAAGGAATATGGATAGGAAATTTGAGTGAGGGAAGGTATTGTTCCCTACTTTTTGGTGTGTCTGGCTTGGTCTGACAAATACAGACTTAAATTGGAGTTACATATTATTTCTTGACTTATCTATACACTATTAAGTATATTCACAAAATCAATTCACTTTGGAATCGAACAATGCAAAAAATAAAATTTCCATAAACTATACACACAAATATTATCTCATACGTACAGGAAGCAAATATTTTATATAATTTTTTTCCAACTCAACGTTTTATTATAATTTTGTTTATACGGATGATGTGATGTGGATTAAAACGATACTGACTAAATACTTGCTTACGTAAGTGTATAAATATTGGAGATTCTAATATGTACGGGAAATGTTCACTATTATCCTTATATGTATGTAATGTATGTACATATTAAGGAACAAATAGAAAATACTTGTCTTCTCACAGCAATCAGTCAGTTGAGAGTTGACTTGACTTTTCCATAGAAAGTCGTTCACTGTAAATATACAGTTTATATTATTTTGAGGATGTCTTATATAGATTGTTACTACTATTGATATGGTTTAATGCAATGCGTATTTACTATACTAGACACATTAGAAAGCTCCCTTGTCAGTTTGGCATTGCCATTGCCATTGCATTTCGTCCAAGAGCTAAACTCCCTTCTTCATTCTTTTCACAATCAGTCTATTGCCATCATCATCCAAATCTCCCGAGACTTTATTCCAAAAGAGTCGACTGGTAAATACATACACTAAAGTACATACATAACTACATAGGTACTATAAGTACAAGTCGATAACACACAATGCTCACTTACTTACTTACTTACACACACATAAGTATAGCAATATTGGAAAAATCCAGAAAGGGAATGCTAATACTCGACTGAAGCAAAGAAGGAATGATTTCTCTCCCACTACTCACTACACATACCCTGAACATGATCTATTACGTATATTCTATTCTATTATATCATCGTACGTAGCTTACTTACCCCCAAATGCATTTTATTCTCTTGTATGCTATGTAGTAATATATTTACTATACTATGGCTTGATATGTATCAATTCTCTGTTGTGTGTGTCATGCACTTTTACTAGCCGAAAGCATTCTCTGTATAAAATATACTCACTGTTGTTAGTGACTGACTGACTCATGGAGGAATTGCAGTTTGAGTGCTTTCAATCTTTCTCACACTACTCTTACTATATATACTAGCTTTCTAATGTAATGCAAATGCGGTGCAACTACCTACATGCATACAATATCTGTACAGAAATTTACAGCCACCTTTTAAAATATGACTAGGATAGCAGAGTAGCACATAAGAAACTAGGTATAATGTTTATAAGCAACACTTCATATGAAATGTGCAGAGGCGAATAAAATGAAAATGATGTAGAGTTCTTATGTAACTTTATGGAGAATAGAAAATCAATTTTAAATATACAGATAATTCAACAACAAGAAAATTCTTCCCTTAATAATCAATTCCCTTCGTTTTACCTGGTATTCTCAAATTATATTTCCTGACAGTGATTCTGGACAACAAATGCGAAATACCATGTTTCTTTCTATTCCTTAAGTATTTTGTATAGTTCTTTATGGCAAAAGTTATGCAATATTTGTTGTGTGTATATTTTAAGGGCTATGCAATCAAGTTATTAGAAAATAAGTATTAAGTGAGTACATACTCAAGTAATTACATTTTTGGATTTGAGGTACTTATTTCATAAATAGAAAGAAGTTGTGGAATTTAGAAAGCGTTTTACTTTAATACCAAGGAATGGGCTGCCGGACTGGAATTAAATTCAGAGCATGTCCCCAGTAATATGTGAACTGGGTTCAATTTAAGCGTGTTTCATTCAATTGCGCATAGATACTGGGAGAATGGAGTTTATAATATGTGTCATATAATTTGAAAAGTGGTATCTCTATATACATAAAGAATATAAAGAAGAAACTGTTCCATTTCACTTGAATTGATATTGTAAATTGTAAAGTGTATCTATCTGTGCAGTCACCATGTTGTGTATGGTCATACATACTTACCTATATATAAGTTACATATGTAAGTAAGTAGTAGAATTTCGTTAGGAATTCGTACGGAGTTAGTAAAAGTATGCGCTAGTTTAGCTTCGGCTCCTTTAGCTAGAGATTATATTGTGAAGTCGTGTAGAAATTGTGGATTCGAGTGAATTTTTCGAGAGAAAAGCTAAAGCGTCCGAAAAGGAGCACACACAACGAAATTTTGGTTCCATTATTTCCTTTTGTACAGAAATACAGATACAGTTACATTATTGTACATTGTACATATATTGTACTGCATATGGTATTATTACAGATGTCCATGTCCGCCTTACTCCAACTTATATTTATCTATATCATATGTATATATACAAATTGTCATAGATATTGTATATATAGATAGGAAGTAAATAGAGTGTAGCGGTATTAAGTAATGGGGGAAACATCAGACTGTTTTGTGTAGTAGTGGAGATATATTTTCTATCTTTGGAGTATGTTCGAGTGTGAGAGTGATAAAAAATCGATTTGCTCGCATCATGCTATTGATTCCATTCCACGCTTGAGGCAAGGCAAAGAAAAGGATTCGGCCCAGCCCAGAGAGCCCACGAGCCCAGTGAGTATCTGTAATATCTGTAGCAGACGAGCCCTTGCCCGCCTGCCTTAGTTGCCTAGTCAAGTCAAACAAGATATCTCTTCATATTATGTACACTTACACATACAGCCACTCCATCCCACTCTCATCTCCTCTCTATCACTTACACTCAATCTCCACTGCACTATTTATACATACAATTCTTTTGCAAAATAAATATCTACAAGTTGTGCTACAAATACTATACGACTTTATATCTAAAATTACACAAAATATTTCTATTTACAAAGATTATTCAGATTATTTTGGAATTTCCTGTAACAATTGTTGCCATTACATTGTTATTACCTGTCCCTGCAATTATTGCTTAAAATAATTAAACATTTCTTGAAACCTTGAACAGATTTATTTTAATTTCTCTATCATGTTATTATAAAGTACCATGTATATGTATTATGGACCATTTTGCATTTGATAGTTTTTCATAGGATATTGATTTTTATAAGTAGTAAGTAGGTGCGGATAATATTTAGGAATTGCGACAAGACAGAGACAGGCAATCGCTTACGTTTTATAAACTGAAAAGCTATGTATGTAGCTACGAAGCTATTCGGGCAGCTGACTAGGCAGCAGGCAATCTATCACATTATGCTCAGTTTTAATTTAAATTGGGATGATGTATGGGAGGAAAAGTTAGAGAAAGTGCAAATGACGTAAATGTTTTTGAAGTGAGAGAGTGACGGAGGATGACGAAGAGTGAGTGAGTGATTGTCAGAGCAGAGTTCACTTATGTAGTTCACTTTTGTAGTTCAGGCCAAGCCAAGTCAAGTAATAAGAAATACTAGCCAGACCATGCCACGCCAACCAAAACCATTACAAATGTGTACGTCGCCAAAATATTGTTTTTTAGCTGCAACACGTACCTTATAGGTAGTATGCAAAGGCTGAACGGAATAGCACTACAATTTTATATTTTTAGCTTCCATTCTTATTTTTACAATATTTTTAAATTACTTATGCAAGTGAGTAGTGTCAGAATATTAATTATTAATCTGTCAATTAAAACATGAATTCATAACACATCTGTAAGTAGGCATCTGTAGGTATTAAATATACTTACATAGGTGTAGGATATTTCAATTTGTAAAATACAAAAACTGTTATATCGATAAACTTGGTTTCTGTAGATATGACACACTATGTACTCCTCTAAGAACTAAACACAATATTTATATTACAGATAATACAAATGATGTAAATTAAGATCTGTTGTTAAAACTGTTTGATAATAGTAGCATGGAGAAATACTTCCCCATTATTAATTTCTTAATGACGCACTGACAAAAAATTGCATTAATCAAGACTTAAGAATAATTAGCTCTTAATATAATATTTATTACTTATGCCATTGTAAATTATGTTTGTGATTACGAGGAACGGGGCAGATCTATGTTCCTTTAAATAAATTTATTGATTGATTGACTTACTTTTGCAAAAAAGTTTTATTAAAATAAATAATAATTTGTAAAATATATTAGCGCGCAAAATATCTGTAATGATATTATTTTTCTCGAGTTGTGTATCTGTACAATGCAATCACTTAATTTAAGAGAAAAGTGATGGCAAGATGGACTAGATGCACAATTGTCTATGGAATTCTAGAAGTACGCATCGTACCTAAGTATATGGTAAGCATTTGTAAGGATTTGCGGATATAATAATATATATTTTTACAGCTAGAGTATTTCAAAATATATAAGTATATGAGAATTAAGGCAGAGAGCATTAACAGCGTAACCACATAGTCATCCGTCATTTTTGACAGGAAGTAGAGTTGCAAGAACGAAATGGTAGACAGAGACAACGCACTTTATATTTAATGCTCCAGATAAAAGCATCCCGCTTTATTTTATACTTATTGTTCTACTTTCTACTACTATAATATTTCATATATAGTTGCTACATACATATCATTACATAACACGTTCCGTTTTTCCATAAGAATTATTTACAGTATTTTCTGAATATCATTAAATATTTTTTGTGCCTTCCAGTAAATAATAAAATTATTTTCTACAATCTTTCAATGTATCCTTAGACAACTAAGTTTATGTAAATAAAAATGTGAAATAAAAGTTTAGGGGTTGTGCTGAGAAATGGTAGAAATAAATATTTGTAGTTAAGTAAGAATATGTTTACAGGAAATGGATGTTGTTGGTATTCGTATGTATTCTGGGGTGGGGGTGTTAGTGTTAGTGTTGCTATTAGTCTATGTGATGAATAGAAAGGAAAGAAACAAATATTATTGTGTCAAGATCAAGAGAGAAAGTGCGTTTTTATGTTTCTCGTTGGAAGGAGTGTTGTCATGTCTCGTCGTGTTCTCTTATTCTTTCTATTGGAATTGCAAGGATCTCAGAGATCTCAGTCCCAAACCCAACAGAGTGAACTGGAGTGGAGAGAGAGACTTGAAAGAGACTCTTGTGTTCCCTTATGTACTTCTCATTGTGAGTCAGTGCAAAAGTAAAGAATTGTGTGTATGTGTAGCTATGTAGGTACTTACTTCCTATCTATTGCTAATCGAATTCTATTCAATGTTCATTCCTTGTATATGTAGTCAAGTCAAGGCATCCAAAGAACGAAACTCTGGCTTAAATCAACCAAAGCAAAGATTTTCGGTGAAGGAACGTGTCCTTTTGGTTTCCTCGATATTCTCGGTTTCGCTATTGTAAACACTTTATTTTTTAGCTCTGTATTCTCTGTGTGTTGTTAGTTTGTGTTGCAGAAAGAAAGCATGTCTTTCTTTCTTTTAGCTTTGACTTTGGCATGAAGTATGAAGCGTAAAATAAATGATTCCATGACAATTCGCCGCGCTGGACAATTCGCCGCATGGACAATTCGCCGCAGGACAATTCGCCGCGTGGACAATTCGCCGCAGGACAATTCGCCGCGGAGACAATTCGCCGC
>JAQFYC010002219.1:0-27330 GCA_034694165.1 Tomocerus mixtus
ACCCTTCCATATGTGTTTATAGGAGATGATGGATTTCCCTTAAAAACCTACCTAATGAGACCTTACCCGGGAAAATACTTAGACAAGGAAGAGCGCATTTATAATTATAGGTTGTGTCGGGCTCGCCGAATTGTTGAAAATGCTTTCGGCATATTGGCTGCGCGATGGCGAATTTTATTAACGTGTATCGATGGAGATACTAACTTTGTAAAATTGATTGTAAAAACTTGCGTCTTGTTGCATAATTATTTGTTGTCATTAAATGACATGGATTCAATTACTGTAGATAGGGAACACGAGGGGAATATTATTCCTGGAAATTGGAGGGATGTTGTGACTTATAATGACTTGCAACAAGTGGGCGGCAATAATTATTCTGTTGATGCATGGAGTGTCAGGGAAAACTTCAAAAATTATTTCAATACGAATGGTACAGTTACTTGGCAAGATGAACATGTCAATAGAATTTAGAATGTAAATATTACCTTGAACAGTGTAAAATAAAGTTGGAGTAATGGTTTTAACATTTGTGCACAATTTATTGTTGGGCCACATTACGAATGCTATACATTTATGCAATTATATACGAAGGTTCCATATCGATTTCCGCGTCCAACAGTACTTGCTGAATTTTTAGTTGAACCTGAGAAGCCGAAATAGGATTTTTTGCATGTAATCTTCGCAATTTAGGGGCAATGCTTGCGCAAAAGGCATCAAACTCGTCATTTTGGTCACCAGTGTTTATTGCCTTCAGCAGTTTGACTTCAAACGGGTCCAGTTGACGCTTCTACAAATATTAAATGAGTTTTGTTAGAAATAATTATTAGCGCTACTGTCAGAGTTAAGCACCATTAATTATTACCTTAGTATGGCTTCGAAATACTAATCCACTGCTCCTGGGAAGCTCCTTATTAATTGGTGGATTTTCAGGATTGGAAAATGCACTGTTACTGGATTGGGCCGTTGCTTCATTTGCCTCAGTAAACTCCGTCTCGGTAAACATGTTATCTTCTTCGTCGTCGGGGTCCAAAGGTTCATCGCCATTCTCCCCGCCTCTAATATGCAAAGCCATAATCAGTATTTGAAAAAGAATGTTAAGGCAATGACAAATATCATTAACTGTATTATATATTTAACTGGATCATCATACAATTCTGGTTTATCGCCCAAAAATGTCATTATAGCTTCATGTCGGAAATATGGTGGTCGGCCACCTGCGCTTCCAGTAGGTTTCTTCTTTTTCCGAAGAAATGCATAATATTGGGCTTTGACTTTGTCCCAAATTTGTTGACACTCCAGCCCTGTATATAAAGGTTCATTTTTGGACAAATAAATCAAAAGATAAAATTCACAAATCAATAGGTATGTAGTGGTAGAAGCTTATTAAATACGTTTATTATTAATTATTAAATACACATATATGTGAACTTACCATTTTTATAGCCAATTGTTTCACTGATGGCTTTGAATGCATTCTCCTTTTTTAGGACATCTTTATAGTCAGGGTGTCCTTTTAAATATATGTAAGGGTATGTAGGAATGCAATTAATAATTTTTTCCTCGATTTTAAATTTCTCTTTACGGGACATGTCGAAAAACACTCAAAATTAACACAGGCAATGAATAGCACCAGGCACTTTCAAGTCAAATGTATGTATTTGCCAGCCTGATTTCCCATTTCACTCCAGTTTCACTTTTGGTGTTATTGAACTGAATCAATATTCGAGAAAGTGATATATTTCACGAAAAGTGATGCTGTGGTGAAACTATAAATGGCAAACGCGAAGTGAAAAGGGAAAAATTTCATGGAAGGATCCTCGAAGGATCACTTACGTATCACTATCGAGTATAAACGCAAATCGCGAAGCAAAATCGTCACTTCGCGAAGGAAAACTTCCTTTTCACGAAAGTATAAACTAAGCGTTACAATTTAAAATGTCCCATATGATTGTAAAAATAACTCTCATTAATGTACACCTTCATAAATACACTCATTCTTCAAGATTAAATCATCATTATGCAATATTCAGGGCTGCTAAAAGTAAAATGTTCCAGGAATGAAAATCTTCCTTCCTTTCACTATTACGCTGTTATGACTTTATATGGCAATTGTAGTTATATATATTGCATTACATATTTGCAAGTGCCATGGCCGGATGTTGTGATACTGACTATGACGAATAAGCACATAGATACATATTTGTATATATAAATGCTATCAGAACCTACTCAGATTTGTATTACCTCCATTTAGATAGTTTATACGCATGTAGAGGCCTATATATTTTATTTTTGGGTCTTGCATGTTAGATTTTTATTCTGTTTACCTGCCACTTATATCGTAAAATAAGGAGTCTTCTAGTAATTGTGCTAACAAACAGAAGATTAGTTATACATGGTGATGAATTTTAAACGGAAGTTGTTAAAATTATGGTGTTGCAATTATGTCACCGTTCGTACTTTAGAATAGGCGTGTGCAGCCAAGTTATTCATAGACATTTACCATCACATTTGTCATCACCTCAGTATATTTATTTTTTGTTTGCAACAACCATGGACCATGGCAATATGCATCAAATCCTTTTTATCAATATTAGTTTAAGTTGCTTCTAATGTTTATTTAAATGAATCAGTGTGAACACTTAAAACCATTAAGCTGAGAATTCTGCAGCTCAATTGCCACAATAATAACAGAAGAAGGAACATTTCTACTTCTGTGCCCAAAAATTATCGTATTTATCACATTAACACTTAGCCTACATTTTACAACAAAGATACAGAAGAAAATTAAATTCATCAGCATTTCTCGTCTGGATCTGGATATATCATTAACTAAGCACTTACCATTTTACTAAAGGTAAACTATGCTTTTCAAAAATTTTATTGTTAATTACACCCTATATCGGTTAATGTGTTATTTATTTTCCATTTTAGCTTTTGCATTTCCCAATAATTTTATTATTTGTTAGAGTGTCTAAGATAAGTAAGATCTGCCGAAAACATCAATTTTAATATTTTCTTGTAAGCGTTCATTCGATAAAAATTAAATCAAACTTATCCCTGCGAATATTCTCTGTGATATCTGTCAAGTTTCTAATTAGTACTATAGTTAGTTACATTTTAGTTGATATACTACGTACTAGAATAAAAAAAACCTTAAGCAAACCATAATATGTAGGAGTGAGAAACTAATTTATATATTGCGCAATTTACTTTAAATGCCAATTTTAGAAGAGAACATGTACAAAAATGTAATTTGAATTTAACCTGTATTTTTTCTAAATAGCAGCAAGATGAAGGCCCCACTTATTACGATAACGAGTTGTTTTCTCATTGTGAGTGTAGCATTAGTGAACACTCAAAGATATAGTGGATTAAATGAGCCTTGCAACTCATTTGGAAATTCCTGTGACCCGAATAAATATCTAAGCTGCGACCCATACGATAACAGATGTAGATGTCGTAGTCCTCAAATGGTTTGGGTGTCACAATACGGACGGTGTACTTTTGCGATAGGCCAAATGTGTTCCATTGGAGGCAGTCAAGGATCCAATTTGCCCGGTTGTCCACCGAATTCTTATTGCAGAACATCGGGACCCTCATCCAATACTTGTGTGTGCAACACGAATACGAAGCCAAACGGAGACCGTTCTGCATGCAACGGAGGAGCTTCTCTTAAGTATAACTTGTCCATTTTCTCAGTATTTCCTTTAATTATATCCGTATTTGGGTTCCTAGCAAATTGTAAAACTGGTACTTTCATACTATAATTACTAATTGCAATTTCTTACTTTTGTTTTATTTGTATACTATGTACTTTAAAATATTTAAATTTAGTATCTCTAGCGTTTCGATTCATTTTAATTATAACAAAGCTAAGCCTTCAATGAAAGTGATGCAAAACGATGCCAAATTAAAATTTATAATTCATAAGTTAATACCTTTCAATGTACACTACCCATTCACAATTTAAGGTAATTGGTATTACCTAGGTATTCAAAATGCGATATTTATAAAAGATTGTAGCTAGCTCCTTTATACAAATATTTAATTAAATATTATAAAACATTATATTTACTTGTCGCCAAATCGATATATTACTTTTAAATCTTGTGACACATTTAATTTTTAGAGTGAAAAGTAGTCAACCGTTTTTGTCGGAATTAATAATTAAAAAATAAATATGATAATGGAAAACAACCTACTTATTATTTCTCCAACGAAATTTTTTGATATTCAAGTTTCACTTAATGCATGCATTGAGTAAAATATGGATTCTCTCCTAAAATCAAATCTGCGTATAGTATGGTTCTTATAAAGGTAAGTTATTATTAGCCAATGTTTTTCCTTGACCCTGCAATATGAAAATTCTGCATCTTCTGTTCTACTCCATTATATAAAAACAAGTGGCTCGCAAAAATGAATTAATTGCCCTAACTTTATTGTAATTGTCTACAATAATACAAGTTTCACACCAATTAATATATAATTCCCCAATGCACAACTAATGAACATATTATCCTATTTCTGAGAATAGTGTTGGTGTTGACAGACAAGGTGACATTTTCATACATCTGGCAGACTGATTTTGCCACCTGTAATAAAGAATGTATTCACTTTTGCTTATGAACAAATGGGTAACTTGTACAGACTTGGTGTCATGTGAAGTGTGAATATAATTATTATATTATATGACAATGGAGGTGGCTGCATCTAATTTATTACGCGCAGAACATGATAGTTTTCAATTGTGTAACAATAATTGCATGTTGAAGTAGCAATTAGCAATTTACTAATTATCATTAATAGCTTAATAAAGACCACAGCAAGGGTTCCATTAATTTTACTCTTACCATAACCTCACTCGCGACTCAACAACAAGGGAGGTGCTGCGTTAGTGCAACTTTATTGCTGGCTTTATTAGCAGGTAATTTTGATTTCAATACATTACGCTATAAATATAAAGACAAAATATTAATTTGCAATAATATGATGCTTAGTCTACAATTACCCATACCAAAATTTGCCAAACATCCGTAATATCCGACATCCGACCCATTATAACTCTCTTATTACTTTAAATTAATTAGTAATAGTGCTAAATAATACTTGTTTCAGATGTAAAGCACTAACTTGCGTCAGATCAATCATGAAGTCTGAAGTTATCATCTTATCAGTATTCACAATCCTTCAATTTTTGGCTGCTGATGCCAAGAAAGAATTCCGTGTCCGCACTACTGAAGTCCCAAAAAGAGGAGCCATTGAAAAGTATTGCAGTAACTCTGAGAATATTAAAGTTCCTGGGGGAGATGAACTTAACAAAACCAGCTCAGCATATTTATACAATTTTGCTCTCTGTCTAAACAACAATGACCACGTAAAGACTTCCCATAAAGTATTTTCATATCTCTTAAATCACATCGGCAACAAAGAAATTTACGGAGGTCACATTGTCAACGAAAATGGATTTATCGTCAAAAAAGATGTAGAGCCTACAAGAGGTATGGTAGTTGGACAACTTGTGCTAATTTATGCAAAATTGTCTTCATTGAACAAGACCGATGAGCTACTTCAAGGAGAAATGGGACTTTATATCGAACCGGCCACCCAAAAATCTTTAACTCTTGTTCTGGATTCCCTTTACATAATTTCTCCCAATCTTCCTAATTATTCCTTCCGAACTAGTTATGGTACAATTTCAATGTACTTGGATGATCGTGACTCCAAATCATTGGAATTTAACGGTGTTCTCCTTAACGAAAACATTGTTTTCCCCCCAGATGTACAAAAAGTAGACTTATACTACGTAAAATTCATAGATGACGAAGGGGTACAAGTAAAAAACTATAATATTGGGCATTTGCTAGGAAAAAGTCTTACAGAGTTACGTCTACGCTGTGATGATGAGAATGGGGAAAGGAAATTGCGTAGCACTAATGCAGATTTGAGCGTCCCTTGGAAGCGTCTTAAGTTAGTAGAATATTTAAACATTGCAGAGTGTATGGTTATTTTGAATTCAAATAAAATCTCCCCAAAAATTCTTGTATTAGAAAATGTAATATTTGCAAATGAAAATCAAGAAATTTTAGAAGACTTTTTTGCTAATGGGCGTATAGATTTCAGTAAAGCAGAGCAAATGTCCCTCACATCTAACAAAAATGCTACCAACATATTCATGCACATGAATAAGTTATCGGTAGATAAACGAAGCTGGTCCGTAGAGCTGGAATATTTAAAACTTCGCGGGCAAAGGATTACAGTAATTGATTGGGAAAACGCAGCATGGACGATTGATTCTTTAGTAATTACTGAAATTCCATTTTTACGAAAAAATCAATTAGTAGCCAAAAATATATACTTCCAAAATGCTGATGTCGATATTTCTGTTCTGCCACAATCGATTACGACCCTTTCCATTGATTATGAACCCTTTGCTTATGGAAACAAAAATGCCTCTATAACATGCACTGACAATTCGCGCATTTTCCCGTATTTAAAATTTATAACCTTAGACAGTACGTTTACCCCATGCTTTTCAAATTCGGAGTACTATCCCAGCTTAGCCCAAATAAGAATTACTAATCATGCTGAAGAACCCATGAAGCTGAATGTAAATTTTATCCCAAAGGGTTTAGATGTGCTCGCTTTACAGTTAGGCTACTCACAATTCGAAAATAAATTTAAAGTATTTGGAGATCAACCTCAGGAAATTAACCAACTTACTTTAATTAGCTTTACTTTGGAAGACATTATTGACACTTTGCCAAAATTCCGTATTGCCTATGCTGGGGCCTTCGTTGAAGAATTTTCTGACAAATTGGTAGATGTAATACAGTATCCATTAAAAGAGACAGTAGTTTGTTCGTCAGATGCAATGAGCGAGAAAGACTTTCAAAATTCTCTAATTGCCCAATATGTAGATAGAAATTCAGATTGTTACATAATTAGAAATAGGACGGGGAAAGCCGTTGACTGGAATGATAGGGCACAGGTACTTCTAGTCAATAAGAGAGTATGGGCTGAAGAGTCAGATGTTAAGCTGAAGCCAGAGAATTTAAGACAAAATCCAAAAAAACTAGTCTGAGAACTCTTCAGCTCAAAAATGTATACGCGAAGAAATTGTTCAAATTAAATATTATCAATAAAGTTGCATTATTATTACCAAAATGCATCCTTGCATAATTAATATGATTATTTAATATGAAAAATGTATTTCACACATGCAAAAATGTATAATGTAAAAATAAAACTACTGATATATTAATAATCGTTACTTAAACAATATTGATCTGCTTTTTTTGTCTTCTTTCCCTAAATATTATATACAAATAAATATTGTGGTCAAACTTACATGTCATCTTTAAAGAATAGCAAAACACATGACAGCATTAGAAGGAGAGACTGCATGATTTTTATTTATTAATTCCTAATTAATTAGTCATACATGTTTGCAAAACATTTTTCTGTATATAAGACACAATTTGAGTACCTAATACAAGTAACAGTATTATATTATACAAATAATATACAACCCTCTGTGCACATAGTTTCCCGTATAAACGATCATAGTAGTTTGCTACTCACTTTCAACATCCGACCATTCCTTTTCCTTGGCCTTAGCCTTGTCATGAACTCCCTTAATGTGGGCCTGAAGCACATCGGGACGGGCAAACGCCCTTCCACAAATATCGCACACAAAACCCTTTTCTTTGTGTTTTGCAAGTATGTGTGCAACCAAATATTGGTTTAAACTACAAGTATAGGCACAATATTCACATTGATATTTCTTTTCACCATGGGTAGATTGGACATGATATTTTAGCGCAGTATTACCAGAAAAACATTTTTCGCACATGCTGCATTTTAGGATTTTCTCAGAATGCTGCCTTATAATATGAAGGCCAAGATTATGTTTTGTTGAATACAATTTCTTGCAAGTCTCACAAGAAAATTCTTTTTTGCCATTATGGGTTAGCAAATGCAATTTGAGACTACTTGTTGAACTGAAAGCTTTGTTGCATATTTTACATACAACTCCTTTTTCATGAACAGCCTTTATGTGATCTTTAAGATTAGATCGATGATAAAATTTCCTATCACACAACTCACACGGAATTAAAGTTCCATTGTGTTTCTTTTTGTGTGCCCTCAATTGGTCTTTAGAACTATACTTATTTCCGCAAATATCACATAAAACCGAAGCTGAGTGGGAGTGGTGCCTCGAAATATGGTGTAATAAATTGCGATGCAATTTAAATTTCGAATTGCACAAAGTACACGGGAATTTCCAGCCTTCAGAATGGGCAGATATCTCGTGCATTTCTAATTTATATTTCATATTAAAAGATAATTCGCACTGGCTGCAATTAAATTGATCAGTGGAATGAATTTTCAAATGGGACAATAAATATCTTGATGCAAACGGTTTTCCGCAAATTTTGCACGGGAACTTAGTTTTATCACGCCTTTTGTGTTTTGATCTACGGTGCAAACGTAATTTATATTCTGTCTCAAACACGCTGGTACAAATTGGGCAGTTGAAGGGATTTTTATTGACCGACGGGCACCGTTTGTACTTCTCATGATCAGTTATGTGTTTCTTAAGGCTTTTGATATCTTTGAACGGTTTTTCACAGATATTGCAAAAATATTTTCCGAAGCGGAGGTGTTTTTCCGCGTGGTTCTCTAAATTCGGCTGGGTTTTAAATTTTTTGAAGCAAATATTGCATTCCAATAAGCTTTGCGTTTTATTGTTTCTCATTCGGTGACTTTTTCGATGGTCTTTCAAATCCACACCTCTGTAATATCGTTTGTTACATAAATTGCATTTAAAAAGTTTCTTATTAAGGTGTCCAAAGTAAAAGCTGTGTTCATCAAGCTTTTTAGTATTTGTGAATACAACAGCACAGATCCCACAAGGAAAACCTTTCTGACTCCGTTTTCTAAAATGTTTGATAATACAATTATCCCAAACCTTTTCTGCAAAATGAAAATTTTTGCAAGCAGCACAAGGAAACACCTTTCTGCCTTTTCTTTTCATATGCAGTGAACAATGTCTTTTAAGTTTCAGCTTGGTTGCAAAACATTTATTGCATGGATGGCATTTATGTTTTCCTCCACTACTGTGGTGTATGGAAGTATGCACCCTGAGTGAAATCCCCCAAAGGAATTTCCTGCAGCAGAGTTTACATTCATAGTATTTTCTGCAGTGGAGTTTATTGTGTTGTTTCAGATTCAGTTTTCTTCTGAATATCTTGTCACAGCTATCATTATCACAGTTGAAATTTTTTTTCTCGTGACAGCGATATTGATGTTCTCTTAATAAATCTTTTCGCTTGAATACTTTAGTACAAAGGGTACATTTCTGAGAGGAACCAGTTTGATGGGATTTAAAATGTTGTCTCATGTCTCCTTTCCTAAAAAATCGTTTAGAACAATTATGTTTGGAACACGCGTAGTTTTTGGTATTGGTGTGCCCAGATTTTAAACTATGATATTCTAATTCCTTGCTAAAATTGAACTCCAAATCACACAATTGAAATTGACATTTGAAACGTTTGGAGATTTTATACTGTCGATTTCTCAAGGTCACTGCATAATGGAATGTGGCAGCTTTAATGTTTCTGCTATGGCTAGTGTTGCATTTAGAATAGTTTGAATTTTCAGAATCGCTATCGCTTTGGCCATTTTCAGAAGTCCAATCATTATCACTGAAAATAATATTATTTCAACATAAAACATGATATTTTAGTGTTTAAAATAATTTAATATAATGAATATTCCGCCGGTAGGAAAGATATATTTATTTGGGTAGGCTAATCCCACGCGGGTAGGAATGTTCCGGTAGGAATGCTTTTCCATCCATTTTATAAATCATATATTTTAAAATACTTTTACATGTTTTTAAATACAATTACCGGCACTGTTTTTTTGACAAACTGTTGAAATTTCCTTCATGTTCCACAATTTTTTTCAAATTAACATTGGCTACCGCAGCAGCTTTCCTCTTCGGTCGGCGGTGTTCATCTTCATCCAAAGGCAAAGCTACATTTCCTTGCAAATCCAAAGGCAATCCTGTAATTTAAAAGCACTATTAAGTATTTAGCGCATTTTGAGCTCTGTTATGGTTTTGGGATATTTGGCTACTACTGATTACATGCTACTGATCAAAAATCAAGGACTGATCGAGATCAGCCATTTTAAAACTTTCTACAAGTAATTGCAACGCTGTAGATGCTTTAATTTTAAAATTGTCATCCCCATTAGTCCCATCAGCTTATATTTGGCAGAAGCTGGATCATTCAAAATCATATCATCTCACTATATAATATAACATACAACTAAGTACTATGGCAAAATATTCTACTTTCAAAGAGATTCAAAAAATATTACTTACTCTGTAGAACTATTTTCAAGGATTTCATTGTTGCAGAAGTTTGAGCAAAACTATCATCACGGAACAAGACTTCGGCTGCAACTAAAAAATAATACAATATTTAATACCTATTATAAATATAGCAATATTCTTCAAAAAATAAATAATTTTGGTTCAAATAAATAAGGTAATCGCTATCATTGTACTCCGCCCAACTTTATCATGGAATACCTGTGTTGGAACTCGTTGAATTGTGGGTAGAAGACAATTGCGACGATTTGCAGTTTTCCAGATTTGTATTTTCATTTGGCATTTCTATGCTATCATTCGAATAAGAAATTTTGTGTTCCACATTCTCAATTGTACTCGTAGCCGCTTTTGACCGTCCTATCTTCGCACCTATTTCCTGACAATTGTCTTCGTCTTTAATGTCAATAGTAAAATCCGGATCATATTCCAACACTGTGCGACTTTGTCCAGGCAGAAGATTGTCTACTTTTTCGCCCCCACTTAACTGCTCGGCTTTGTTATGACGATCAATGACTTCGATGGTGAAAGTAGTTGCAAAGTCTTGAATTACAGTTGGTAATTTTTTCAGCATTTCATCCATTTTAAATATTTTATCCACAGATGAATAGCATATTTTGCAAACCGGAGAGCGTCCCTCGTTAACATAATTCCATTTAAAAGAATTTTCAAAAACAGGCGAAGACAAATATTTAGACACTGTAGTGAAAACACTTTGAAAGTGTCTTAAGGTTTCCAAATCGGAGATATTATCTTCGCCGTAAAATTGATGACAAATTATACACTTATTGTCTCCTTCACGAATTAGTTGGTGGAACTGCAAACAGTTTTCCATGATTTCTGTAAGGAACACAAGTTAAGGTGTAAGACAAATGATATCGTACACAAAAATTGACACCTTAAAGCCCTTAAAACAATTGAAATTGCTAAAAATGTATAAATAGTGGATTGGGTAAACACTGTAGCATAATATATATCACTTACTTACCTAAATAATAATTTGACGCAAACAATTGATATAGATCAAGTCAAATTCGAGTTATAGGATATTATTAGGGTGTCATGTAGGTATGTACTAGGACATTAATAAATATTATGAAATTATCTTATCCACGTTTACTTCAACTATTTGCCAGTTTCGTCATAATTTAAATAAAAGTCAAAAGAGTGCAATTAATCTACAAAAATACTGTTTTTAAAAACTGAAAAAAAATACTTTTAAATCTCAATTTTGAATTTATTCCATCAGATCTCAACAGCCTTTTCTTTTGTCGAAGACCCAGTAGATCAGTTTCGTGAAAATGAACTTTGGAACACTGTGTAAGAGAGTACTGGAAGTTAGTTCACTCAAAAACTCGAACTTTTTGTAAAACTGAGGGAACTGCTGCAAACTACAGGAATGTATTGATATAGTATTAGTATACTTCAAGGTCAAGGTCAGTGTGTTTGAGAACTTCATAGTCTCGTATTAGGGGATTATGCGTATAGGCAATTACAGATACTTTGCGTTATTTTTGTTATGTGTGTAGTAGGAACATTAAAAATGAAATATTAAAATTTTAGATCGATTTGGTTGTGATTTGTGGTTGTGACTTTTCTTCTGTGACGGATGTGTTGCATCCGTTGAAAAGAGATAGCAACTAACTACATGGAGATGGAATGCAAACTAAATGATAGGCACATCTCGGATCATCCCAATTTTGTTTTTAACGGTCATTTATATTCTATTTGTACAAATATTATTAACTCATGAATTCTCACATTATATATGCTATTAATATACTACATGATTGACTGCCTAGAACAAAACTTTACCATTCTGAAGTGTTCAAAACCTTATATCGGCAGTCGGCAAACATAAGTACTTATTTTTATTTTGCTATGCTGTACCTTCTTATATGTTATCTGTATAGTTATGAAGGACTGGGACGAACGTGAAAGAATACTAGACGAAAACAAAATTAAAATCATATTAGGGCTCTTTTTGTACCATACTCGACAAGCTTTTATGCATTTGGGCTTATCAGACTGTGTGTTGAGTTGAGTTTGGAGCCATCCCTATCCTACTAATCCTTTAAGTGGGTATAGAAGTATTAACTGCGGTTACATTATGAATGGAATCTTTGTCATTTTGTGCTGCACATTGGAATACTGGTAAATTAATGGAATTTAGAGTAAATAGATTCTTTTGTGATTTATTTTTGTCATATTCAATAGTTCGCTAACTTGTACAACGTGTAAATAATAATTGTACACTACCAATAACATCCATATTTCCCAATGGGCCTGAAGTAAGAAAGCAATTCGGATTGTAAATATTATTTCATTTGTTTTTACTACTTGAATAGGTAGGTAGATTGCTATAGCATGATAAATTTACATGCTTACGAAGCTTAATACCAGTTGAAAGTATTAGCGTATGGTCATAGTAGCAATAGTAGGTTATTCATTCATGATGTTAACTAAACAAAGTAAGGAGTAAGGTGTTAACACGCTTTGTGTAAACTACTTTATTTATTTATGTACTAAATTAAATAATATTGCAATTAAATAATATATAACATAAACATATTACAGCCGAGGCAATTATGCTTATGAAACTCACCGAAGATGCCGATGGAACTGTTGCCAATTTATTTATCGTTTTCATCTTATCAGAAATAAAAATTTTAGCTAAGTGAATGAATATGTTTAAATAATGACGAATCTGTCTCAATCTTAAGTAAGTATGCAGTATACAAACCCAAAAATTGGATAATACGATTTTGTATTCCTGCTATGCAAACTGATAAACAGTTAAAGTACTTATGTGGTGCAAATTGAGAGCTAAATAATAAGTAGACATTCACAATAAGTATAACAAATGAATATGAACAGTTGAATGAATAACAGTTATGTTTATTTACATACACTGTGCTGACAGTTAATCATAACTTTGTTTATATCTGTGAGACAAATTTTAATTAGGCAGAGCTGCCAAGATCAACGCACATGCAACGGAATTGTCGGCTGTGTTGTCCCAAACTTGAATTTGTACAAATCCGTGTTTCTGAAAAAATAAATATGGACGTTTTACTAAAACAAACCAAAGTATTTCTAATTTGATGACTTGATTATATTTATGGCGTTGAAAAATCGTCAAACTTACTCCACTAATAGCAGAAGGGACAAAGGCATCATAAGCGACTCTGTATTGTGTTCCAGGCAAAACCTCACCAGGAATTGGCAAGTCAGCGAAGTCGTAATGAAGTCCTTCGAAATCGTAGAAAAATGCTTTCAGCTGGAGAGCGGACGATTGAGATGCTATTTAGTCAAATCAATTATTCATTTCATGCACGTTTAAAATTTACTACAATAAAGTACCTATATTTGTTATGTACAAACCTGCAATGAAGGAAATGGCAAGAGCATATTCCTTATCGGTATCTAAAAAGCAGGGTTTGCTGTCGCATTCAGCAACTTCTACGGAAACAAGTTCTGCAGCAGATCCTAAAATCATAATGAAATAAAAATGAATCAATATGGATAATGGATAAGACTGTGACAATAATTTTTGGAACTCTACCTCTACTCTATCTTTGATTATTTGCCTTGCTAAAATCGAAAGAAATACCTTTCCATTGATCCCGTCCAATCATTTTAGAGTTTTAAATTATTTTATTCTAGTAAATGAAAGCTTACCACAATTAGCGTATTCTGGGATCAAACCTGCGGTAGCAGTAGATGCTACGATGCAAACAATAAATGCCTTCAGGTAATTCATTTTGTAAAAGAATATATTTACTATATCGTAGTAATACACATGCACAAAGCCGACTAAATGTAAATTCCTCGATTTTATTTTATATATACACCAGTTTCGACGTTATCCGGGTAATATAATTATTGTTTTATCTAATACATTTATAGTTGACGATTACTGGATTAATTTTACATAATTTCTGTTTCATTTTTAACTTTTGTTATCCCGACAATAACAATAAATTGTTTATTGAATGTAAGTACATAAATATTAATTACAGCTTCCTTTTTCGGCTTCCATCTATACAGGGTTTAGTATGTTCTTAAATCCACAATAATTGGAGCAAAATCGGTTAACTTTGCGAGTTACTAGCTCCGTATATAGGCTTATAAAATAACAATGCCCAAGTAAAATAATTATCTGAAATTCTATAATAACTGTAGTGCAATGAGAAATTTCACAATTTGAAAAGCATGGACTAAGAAATTCTACAGTAAAATGGCATATTATTAAAATCTTCGTTTTAAGATGCAAAAGTAACTTCATTACTTCAATTTTCATTTCAATGTTCGGTTAATCTATTTTCCATTTTATTTCCATTAAATGGTTCATTATTAATGATTTAATTCTTGAAAAATAAAATAATGATAAAAATATTCCACAATTCGAATGTTCTTGCCGAGTTCCTTTTAAATAGTTATCTCCAGGCATTTATTACTACGGGGGTGTGGTAATTGTTATCTCCACTGTATATAAGCAAGAATATTTTTATTGGAGTGAATTTAAAACTATTTGATTACAGCAGTATATCAGTTACATAACTTACACAAAGAATTTAAAGCTGGATCATAAACTTTAAAAATGCACGCGGCCTAATCCAATTATTGATGGATGCTATCAGTAGTCGGTGCAGTCATTGTATAGATAGATAATAGACTCATTATTAGATTACTACCTAATAATGACATTGGCAACTCAAGCAAGTTTGAAACTGACAAAACAACTTCTAATTTAGGAATAGCTTCCCCTTTTCAATTTCATTGCATGTGTTTCCGGAAACATTTTTACTCACCACAGCTAACAAATTCGTAATAGATTTAAGATTGTATTAAAGTTTGCCATGTAATTCTAAATGATAAATTGCATGCGTAGTATGAGTAGCATCATTTCCATTCCAACGCTCATAAGTTGTGCAACAAAAGTTCACAGTATTTCCTGACGTATGCGTATGGTAGTTCAGCAATTTCATTTTCCTTTAGATAAGTACAATAGTTGTTGTTCCTTAGTAAGTCATTTAATTATTATATTGGTGTAATAATGTGGTAGGTTTTATTTAAAAGTCGAGATAATAATTAAGCTCGGGGGAAATTTTATTATACATACATAATTTCACATGGATCATTAAATTAATGTACATAATGATTGTTTATATATAGGGAACATAAACTGAGTATTGATAATACAGATACGTAATGTATTTTTTGTTTCGTACCTGTGTAATTATTTAGCATAACAAAAAGCACAGGGATTGCACAACTTTCATATAATAATTGCAGTGTATAGTTACCGTGAAACACGGTAATAAGTCATTACTCATTATTACCCAGTAATGTCTGGGCGTACTAGGCAATAACGGTATTGTTCCCAAAATTGCAGTTTATGGGTCAAAACAGTTATAAGACAATTTTTTAATTAATATTGAAGCTACCAGTATGATTAAGCAGTTTACGAAAAATCAGAAAAGTGTCACCTTAACTCTCTGCTAATTAAAATGGTTGTTTTACAAACAGTTGAGTTTTAAATTTTAAAGGACTAGTATCTCCATTTTTTATAGTAAAGGGTTGAGGTGGCACTTTTTTGATTACCCGTAAACTGCTTAATCAAATTGGTAACTACAATATTTACTAAAAACTGTTTTACAACTGATTTGCAAATTACTGTAATTTTGGGAACATTACCGCTATTGTCCAGCTAATGTTTTTTAACCGTTTGTACCGGTAACATATCCAACTGCTATGAAACTCTTTTGTGTAAATTATGCACTTCTTCCTCAATATTTTCAAGGAATTCATCTAGCTGGTGCTTCTTAAAAAAGCTGTCATTTCCCGTAATTGTCATTTGTATATTTTCGTTGCTCGTCAAAGTGGCAATAAAGACCGCTGAAATACGAAAACATATTGAAATATTAATTTAATAATTTCATTACAAATAGATTATTGTGCCAGGCAATATTTGTGGACATATTCCACACTGTGTACATATGCTTTTATGCGTTGCTTTGCTATACTTGGTCTAATAATCGAAAAGGTGAAAAAATATAAATGAGCGTTGCGAACGGTCAAAAACTTACGGTTACGATCATTTACAACTCCAAGTGTGACATAAGACTGTGAACACATTTCGTAAGGCCCAAATAAAACTTTCGATTTTTGTCCAATAAATAAACTATTTGACATAGTCATACTTGAAGTCTTCTGTAAAATATGGCGACCCATTGATTTAAACAAAGAAGTTAATAACGGTACTAGATAAAAAAGTACAACATGTGCAGTAGAAGTCTTTGTCATTTGGATAGTCGCGTGCACTGCATTTAGACGTTTCACGGCATCCATTTCGCCAACGGGTAGTTGTATGAATGTTAAGGACCTGTAAACATATAATGAAATAATTTTTTGTAACCACGGAGTGACATTCATTTCTCTAATATTTATGTAAATGCATTTTGTGTCCCGACCCGACAACTCCGGAGCTATAGTTTTCGAATGGGGCAAATTTTTTGAATCCTGTGTTCAGATTTCGATAGCGTATGTTGTAAGGAAAGCTCTGTTCAAAAATGGGACAAATCGGTCCAGGGGTCATTAAATGTCAAGCACAAGGTTACCTTTACCCTGTTTGGTAATTTTTAAATGGCTCAACTTAATTTCAATTTAATCTCAATGCAAAGGATAAATACTGCTTTCTCAGAATACCCCAACTAACTGGAGCAGTGTGAGATTTCAATGCTAAATGGTTGGAATATGACATTGACTATGTTACAGTCAGAAGCAGCTAACGCTGTGCAAAATATGAATCGAGATTCACGTCCAAAAGTTATCCGACATACCAAAAAAGGCTAAACCATGCTATAAGGCACGCAGCGCGCATGCGTATTGGAGACCACGCGTATGTCGGATAACTTTTGGGCGCGAATCTCGATTCATATTTTGCACATTCGTAGCTGCTTCTGACTGTAATGTAATCATCAAAGCTGGTGCTTCAATTAGTGGAAATATTTGCAGGCATACAGATTAGCATTTAATTACAACTGTTTTGAAATGGTTTATCAATATCTTAAAGCTGCTTGCTTACACACCTCAATAGTAGGCCAGTATTAAATAGTATACGAATAACCAAAGATATACTACTTCCTTGTTATTATTTTTCTTACCAATTATTGGTTAGATTTTCTGAATATCCGCACATTGGTAATACTAAAGGTGTTGAAACAAGATAAGGCACATTTCCTCTATTCTCCAATAATGCTTTGCGTAATGCACTAGTAATTGCTGCATAAATCACTGATGTAACGCTCACATCTTCCTTTTTCGCTATCTCTTTCACGATTCTCAGCGGAATTTGGTTTGAAATGCGGTATGAGTTTTTGTTTTTCAGATCAGGATTGACTATCCTCCAAATACTACCATGATTAGCCTTAATATGGGCGTCTAAGAGTTGATACGGTCCAAAAAGCACTGAATGGACAAAAATTAGTAATTTTTGATGCCAATTCACTTCCATTGACTTTTTAATACTTTCCAATTGTTGTAGCGAATTCTCATCCCCAGCTAAACTGAGCATGATTTTTAAAAATGATAATCCATCCCCAATTGCATGATTTCCTCTTAAATGAACTCCCGTCTGCTCTTCTCCAGATTCGGAAAATATATTGGGGACCAATATAATATCCCATTGACTTTTATTTTTCTTGTGAGGTTTTGAAATATGATATTCCCAAATCGCATGTGCTTCTTCTTTGGAAAATCTATACGATGGATCTTTTTCAAGTTGTGGGCACGTGTATTCATAAATGTGATCACAAATATTAAAATTCTCTTCCTCCTTCCAAAAATAGAAGCCCATCCACGCGTAAGGATATTGTTTAAGTTCTGCATACTTTTCACAAACACCTTTGCAGTCAAAAATATTTCTCATTGTAATACCCCTTAAAGTGTTTACATTTACTCTTCCTTTAGCGAGTGTGTTAACTATAATTAAACTATCATCTTGAGAATGACAGTCCTCCTTTACATGAACTGAACTTCTCGAAGGTATTATTTTAACTAAATCTGGACGTACAAAACTTAGATAAGAGATACACAGTCGGTAAGTGTAAATCGGTAGCATAAAACCAGCAAAAATTATGCAACCTAAAATAAACGCAATAGAACCACAAAATAATCCAAATTTACGGAGAAACTCCGAAGTAGTAGAGTTGTCCATCTTCCGTAATTTTCAGCAGATACGAAGCAATTCAAAGAAACTACACCACCTTGCAAAATGGTTTCATAAATGCCGAAACAGACTGGCTTCGCTTGATTCTAAAATTCCAACTAAAGCTAGCAAAAAACGCTGCGCACCAATTAAAAATTAATAATAGGACAAATCGGCAGGATTGCAATCATGGGAATGCTGAGTATGACTGTGCTGAGACTTAGAATTAGAAAATTTCCCGACGCGATCACCTTTATTCTCATCAACTGCACAATATATCATAGTATGTATTAATACACTCCTGTTTCGAAATCTGGATAGCCCTACAGATAATAAAGCTAAGGTCATTGCAGAAAAGGAAGGAACGTAATTTTATTGCAATTTCATTATAATGAGAAACAATTAAGATCAGCAAATAGCAAATAGGATAACAAGTCCATGGTCAACCTGCCTTATTTAGCGCTGTGAGTAATGAATACGTTCAAGATTAACAATTAAAGCAACCAAACTGGTTAAAAAAATCCCACAAAATAATAATAATTACACTCATTAAACTATTGGCCAAGTCTTGCAAAAACATATAAGCTGCAAATAGGCATTATAGCAATGTGTACAGTTGAAGCTAAACTTAAGCTATAATTGCTTCTTAAAGTCTCAGAAGATTTCACAATGAGAAGCGATTGTTATGCAGCTATTTTATATCCAATAAAGTAAAATATCTATGACGAAGTGCAGCAAATTCAATCCTATACTATTGTTTTATATTAAAAGTGAAATAAACTGTCGATTATGGTTTTTACATATAATTATTTCATTTTACAACGCAATGAATTAGAATGCAAAATATTTGTAGTTTGCCAACTATTTCATTTATTCCTGTATTTCTTTCTGACATTTTAGGGCACACCACTAGACTATATCCGAAGATTGACAACTAATAAACTTATAATACAATAAATGATACTTTGCATGATATGTGCGTTCATTGGCCGCAATTTTTGCCAGATACATTGCTAAAAAATGAAAGAAATGTTTTATTAACATCTAAACTTAGCCAGTATAATATTATATGACCAATGAAATAGTAATTAGGTATACATAGTTAAATAATAAAATCATTAGCAGCTTTATACTACATATATAATGGTATGTATAACGGATAAAATCTTGCGTGTACATCGGTAACATAAAATTCTAGGGTCCGAGTAAAAGTTTTGATTTGTGACTGATGAATAAACTGTTGGCCTAGTCATCAATTAATTAAGAGCCATTATATTGTATAACGTTGAAGGAAACAAATTAAACTTAGTTGCAAAAAAGCAAAGCTTTTTCTGGGAATGAATCAATGTGATGGAAACAAAGAAAGTATTAATGGTTAGAGATAAAATAATAAATAGGAGCAGATGAAGTCTTCACCCTCTGAATCGTAAAATGTACTGCTTGAAGTCGTTTTACCGGGTTAATTTCTCCAACCGGAAGAAATAATATGGTTGCAGCCCTGTAAAAATTAATTTTAGCTTAGGGGCATTGAAGGGCTATGATAAATGTATAAATATACCTTATAGTATCTTTTATTTAAAAAGTTTAAAGCTGTTAACAAATACAATAATCAATTAGATTTTTGGTCGCGTTTATAAGCAGAAGCTATATGCATACTTAGCTTTCAAAATACATAAATAAACGGATTTAAAGTGGCAAGATAAATGAAAAGTGGTGGCAAGATCAGGAATAATTTTAAAATGGCAAGATGTATTTTACACAAAAATGAAAAAATAATAAGTGATCTAGGTGTAAGTAGTAAAAAATAGAATATTTTGTACCACATACTGCGATTGCTACCTCCATTGCATTGGATGGAAAGAATGACGACAAAAGGCACCCAATTAACTATCATCTGTACGAGTACATCCACACCGCTGCGCTCTCCCTTCCTTTCTTCTACCGCTATATAGTAAGAATGACGTCAAAATAAACTAGTATGATTTATTAAGATGATAGAGACTAATTTTATACATCAGAAACATTATGGTAATGGCAATTATGAACATATAATATACCTTCTTCTATCAGTATAGTTACAGTACAGTGAACTTAGATATTCTAACAATAGTGCTGCCATACCTATTTATTACGAAAAAGGATAATAATATATACTAAAGCTTATGTACAATAGTTTGCAAATGAATAGGAATTTTCTTATCTTGTAGAAAATCAAAATAGCTGAGATTTACAAACTACGACAATTTCAATGTTATTGCTTGGGATCCAATTAATTACACGTGTAGCGTATGATTCCACGACAATTTCCCTAGGCGACAATTCCCCTACGCGACAATTCCCCTAGGCCACATCGAAAATTAATTAATTATTATATAATTAATATTAAACAAAATTATTTTATTTATATAGAAAACCTAATGTAAATATTAGTATACAAATAAATGTACATAAATATGTAGTACTTGTTAAAGTTAAATTAATTAATTTTCGACGTGGCCTAGGGGAATTGTCGCTAGGGGAATTGTCGCGCTAGGGGAATTATCGCCCAGGGAAATTGTCGCGCTACCGTAGCGTATGTACATATATGCTTGTTTGTATGAATAAGCATTGCTAGGCACATGAGAAGAGGAAAAATCTCTAAATGTAGAAAGAGAAATTCCAGTTTTTTGCCTGTTTTTCCATCACGTCATTCCATGCATCAAATTAGTATAATGTGGTAACTATACTTCAGGATATACCTAATAGGGGGTTGGATTTTAATTAGATCCTGCAAAGGTACAAATTATGCAAAATCAAATTAATCGTGAGCTTTTATTTTATTTTTTATAGCTTGCAAACGTTCCCACATTGGTATATATAAGTATATTGCACACTCATGGCAATCCCCATGCAGAAGAAAATTATCTACTGCTCCGCAAACACCTAGCTTAAGAATTTAAATTTCTATACATTTGTAGACGTAAAATGAATAACGAATCGGATTGGTCCGTTACAAAACATTTTTGGAACGAAAAATTCTGGCTGCCGGAAAATTTTGGGTGGGAAGATTTTCATAATGTGAGCCCTGTAAATGAATATGGGTTTGTCTACTACATTCTGCCGGTCTCATTGTGTATAATTTTTCTACGGCATTTAGTCAAAACTTATATTTCTGCTCCGTTGGGAAAATTCTTGGGTCTTAAAGAAAGATTCGCAAAAACATGTGAAACTAACACTATTTTAGAAAAAGAATATAATATTTTCGGGAAGGAATTATTAAAAAATCATGAGAAATTGACCACACTTGCTAAAAAAGGGATGGACGATAGACGAGAAGTGGAAAGATGGATACGAAAGAGAATTCTTCAAGATAAGCAATCCAAATTGGAAAAATTTTGCGAATGTCACTGGAAGGTCGTTTGGTATACCTGCATGTCGATTTATGCAGTTTATATTCTTTCGGATTTTTCTTGGTTCTGGGATGTCGACCAATGTTTCACCAATTTTCACAATCAGGTTTGTATTTTCAAAATTCGTAATATATTATCTCATATTTAAGTATTTAATGGTCGCCTAATAGTAAATTGTCCCCTTGAGTTATATATACTGTAGATATCTTGCTTGAATTTTAATTTTGTTACTCATTATTTTATTAGTTTAAGATGTACAATATACTAAACATTTTAATTACTTATTTTTTATTTCAGGTTGTTCCAAAAACTGTAAAATGGTATTTTATTGCTACAACGGGTTACTCTATGGCTGAGATACTCATTCAGTTCAGCATGCCAAAAAAGAAGGACTATATTGAACTTGTCATTCACCATTTTGCAACAATACTTACTCAATTTACGGGTTATTATTCAAATTTCATCAGACTGGGATCACTTATGTTCTTAGTTCACGATATAAGCGGTGGTTTCCTCCAATTGTCTAAAATATTTGGATATTTCAGTAATAATAATTTACGTATTTTTGGTGTGTTTTTATTTATTACCTCTTGGATTTTAACTCGACTGATGGCATTCCCATTTCTTCTTTATTCTTCTTTATTTTCCCCAAAAGCTTTTAAACTGTTTCCAGCAATGATAACTTGTATCGGATTGCTTCTAGTTTTGCAATGTTTGCACATTATTTGGTCTGTTTATATTTATAAGGTTGTGGTTAATGGTATAGTCAAAGGAAAACTAAGTGATGTTAGAAGTGGTTCAGAGTCCGAGTCATCTTCTTGAGTTGATAAAATAACTATATGAAAAATCCTCATACTTGTTAAGTGTCTGTAATATTGAAATAATAAAAATGTGTTTTTTTCAATATAAAATGCTTTTGTGTATATGGATTCTGAATTTATTAGTGTAAGGTTTTTCCCTATTAGATCAAATCAAAAGTATTTTTTATTGTAAGTTCTTGCAAAGTATCGACATTGACTGTTCCCTTAACTAAAGTGCTCACAAAAATTAAACAGCCATGCTGACCTCCCAGGTACTCGTGAATTGAAAGACAATTCTTATAGTATAATTTTTTGCAAATCAGTACGATGAAACTTCTAAGATGAGAAATGCACAATCTAAAAGCGTATATTGGCAGCATAAGACTAGCAAAAACTACCCAAAACAATAAAAACAGCAAAAGTAAATTCCTATTCGACGAGGAATATCAAATAGGAAGTAAAAAAATATCCACATTTTATCAGTGCGCATTGCTAAGTACCTTATATCACAAACAGTAACATCAAGAGAGAAATATTTTAAGTTAACAACATTTGATAAATCTTCAATTAAGGCAATTAAGTAATTTATTAAAGTGCTACACTTTAGGACATTGGCTAAAGTTGTCTTCAGTAATACGATAAATAAACCATTTTGTTAAAAGCATTGTAATGTTAATGTTATGAATATTCCACTTAGCAAATGTAAAAGTGAACTTTTAGCAATATGTTCAAACCATGCAAATAAAGCGTGGGCATTGAGCTCTATCAATAACAAGAATTGTGTGTTATAGTGTTAATGTTCAATGAATAATTAGCTGTGAGAAATAGAGCTATATACCATAATTACATGTAGAAATTACAGATTGTCAGTTCACATAAATAAAAGTGGCTTCGTAAGCAAAACGTGAACTCTCGTTAGTGCACTACGCACACACAGAAGATAAAATCTTTCTGGAAGTTGGGAAACTCACAAATCGGCAGAAATACCTACGTACACGTCAGGGATTACTTTGTTTACTTCCCATAGGTTTTTGTACTTCCCCTTGGAGCAATACAATTAAGCAGAGATATGCATATCTGTATCTTAGGCCAGATTCAATTACAGAATATTAAGTTAAGAATAATAACTCAATAAGTATGGGATTATATTTCTAGTGGGATAAACTTAATTGTTTCACTTGTAACAAAGGTTAAAGGGAAGTAGCTTGTACTTACAACTATTAGTTAGCTAAACATAATATACGAGATACGATAATACAGATATTATGCGTCTACGCCATATAAAAAAGAAATTAATTTCAGGACAAACAATTTTGAAAAATAAACTTTTAATTAACTACTCATTTTTGGAGAATGGTAAAACTGGTGTTTAATCTCTCGAGTATTTTCACTTCTAACATTTTGAGTAATAATGCTGGATAAAAAGGAAAAAAGTTTTTTATAATTTTTTCAAAAGCAGCCAACAAAAATTCAACTTTTTGTTCATATGACTTACTATTTAGCATTTCGTAAATTAATGAACTTGTATGTACTCTTAGTGCTTGTGTTTAGTATTTCCAGTTATCTCCTAGATGTAAATGTTCCATATTTATGCTTACTCCTATGGGAAATATTGTAAAGTGCAAGTCCAAAAAAGGCCTTGTCCAATGTAGCACTGTATAGATAATACTTCATTTCAATCTTTTGATCAGAGAGTTTGCATATTATGTCAATTAGTAAGACGTTATGTCCTTCTCAAGTACATAATCTAGATGACACTATCGAGCATTAGACAATTAATCGCCTACCTAATTGATTTACATATTGCTGTTAATTTCCATAATGTGGAGTGTTTCCTACAAATTATATATAAGTAAAATACAACATCCAACGTAGTTGGTAGAGCAAAAATAGCTATAACCCCTGCAACATCTAAATGGCAACAATTTTCCTAAAATAAAATATAATAATGCATAGGGATTTAAACTTAACTCTTCCAAGTTTCTTTTGGAATGAAAAATTCTGGTTGCCTGACAACTTTGATTGGAACGATTTTCAAAACGTGAGTCCATCAAATGAATACGGATTCGCTTACTACATTCTCCCAGTCTCGTGTTGTTTACTTTTTGTACGACATTTAATTAAAACTAATATATCTGCCCCTTTGGGGAAATTTTTGGGACTTAAAGAAAGACTTCCAAAAACATGTAAAGCGAACCCTATTTTGGAAAGGGAGTATAATATTTTCGGGAAGCAATTGCTAAAAGATCATGAAAAATTAAACACATTGGCTAAAAAAGGAATGGAAAACAGAAGAGAAGTTGAAAGATGGATTCGCAAGAGAAGTTCTCTGGACCAGGAATCGAAATTGGAGAAATTTTGTGAATGTCACTGGAAGGTCGTGTGGTATTCCTGCTCAACGTCGTATGCATTCTACATTCTTTGGGACTCTCCCTGGTTTTGGGATATCAGCCAATGTTACACCAATTTTCATAAACAGGTATGTGTTTTCGTAATTCCTAGTTTTTCTCATCATTTTAACAAATAAAGAAATACAATACATAACATGACGTTAAAAATAATTTTAAAAATTAAATATAATATTCAGTTTAAACACTGTTTTTGTAAAATTTAAATGATTTTTTTTATTTCAGATGGTCCCAAAAACTGTGAAATGGTATTTTATCGGTACAACGGGTTATTCTATGGCGGAGATGCTCATACAATTCTACATTCCAAGAAAGAAGGATCATTGGGAGCTTGTCATTCACCATTTTGCAGCATTATTTCTACAATTCACAGGATGGTATTCAAATCTTATAAGATTAGGATCACTTATGTTCTTGATTCACGATATAAGCGGGGGTGTCCTGCAACTATCTAAAATCTTTGGGTATTTTAGCAGTAATAAATTACGAATTTTTGGTCTTGTTTTAATTATCGTGTCTTGGGTTGTAACTCGATTGATGATATTCCCATTTTTGATACACTCCATTGTATTTAGGCCAAAGGCTTTTCGACTATTCCCAGCAATGATTATTTGTGTTGGAATGCTTCTTGTTTTGCAATGTTTACATATTATTTGGTCTTTTTACCTCTATAAAGTTGTTGTAAATGGCATAGTCAAAGGAAAAGTTAGTGATGTGAGAAGTGCTTCTGACTCGTCGTCTTAAAACCGTTAGTTGAAGATGATCTTTTGCTTGCTTAATAAAATTGTTAAAATTCAAATAAATTAAACTGGAAGGTTATAGGAATATTAATAATCCAATGCTTGTTGATTTGTTTTCCATCGTCTAATGAAAAGTTTAAAAGTAAGTACATTTTGTGTACTGGATAGCTGTTCTTTACTCTAATTTTTTGACACAATTTAGCTATACAATTGACCATATAGTGTACAAATTACAAAAGTTCTTTCTATTGAAAGCAAATAAATGGAAGAGAAGGGCAAATAATTTTAGATAGATTTGTACCAGATTACCTACCGATGTAATAGGATGTAAGCTAGTTAAATTCATCCACACGTATTTATTAACTATTGCAATTACGTAAATACCTATAATGATAATGACATCTAAATTGTATAACTATATTAAACAACATTCAATTATCGTTATTAAATAGTAATATTTATCTCTAAACAAATGTTAATTTAAACAAAAATAATTGTAAGATTGGGGCTAAATATCATTCAGTTTGTTCAGTAATGTTACATTATTTTATTACAAAAAATTATTTATAAACAAAATAAAAGACAATACATTTCATATTTACTGTAATTATTGGTAGCCCGATTTATAATATTCATATTCATGCATGAAATATATATTATATATTGTAGTATTGCTATTTCAGATGCACTGGTTGTTGTCATGATTTACTAAACTGTATTTCATCAAAGACCAGGGCAAGTGAGAGTTCTGATAATACCCTACTTAATGTAACATGTAAACATATAATCCTGGTCAACTAGCAACTCATAATAATCCGTAAGAAATGTTTAAAGACATACGAACTGCAAGTTGTAGTATTTGTGGATGGAGCCTCGGATCCTAAAAATTTGGATTTTGTAAGCCATAGAAATATCACCATGATTTGAGGATTTAGATGCTATTGTCAATGTCCAATAACAGCAGACGTAAGTACAAATAGCCATTTTATATATTTAGCCATTGCATAAAATTCTATTCCATCTAAATATTGCATGTTTCTAAAATATTCAACAATGTTTCACTATTTCCTTACGCAAACTATTGCAAAAATGATCGTAATTTAAAATATCACTTCATGTTTATATTTTGTGATATGCAAGGACGATAATTAAATTAATAAATTTTGTTTTTACTACGCTGTCTTTAAATATGAATGAATGTACTATTTATCTTTACTCCAACTCCAAGTCCAACTGAATATTTAAAAAATGAGCTAATTGCAATTTCTTGTAATTGTAAGCTAATTAAAATCCAATTTATACGTATTTGTCTTTGTAGGATTGCACTGCTTACCACGAATATCACGAGAGCAGTTGCAGTTGCGAATGTCCTTAATCTC